>JBBPCZ010049342.1:0-12909 GCA_037974445.1 Brycinus macrolepidotus
TACTCCATATTTTTTCATCCTTAATTAACCATCCCGGTTAACAGTAACACGAAATGTGGACATCATTGCTTAAATAATTCTTACATACTACCAGATTAAACCATGCTGGCTAGACTCAAACATGGCGACAAGCAAAAACTCACCGGAGAGAGAAAAACAATGCTCTCAATATCCTCTGAATTTCCTCTATGCCCCGTATTTCCCTGAAGAAGGTGTCCGTGGGAAAGACTTCTACCTGTCTCCAAATGTTTTGCTCCTAATTTTTATTCTAGCTTTATGTAGCTCTAATGCTTGTGTCTCTAGCTCACACTTCTTTCTCCTCTCTCTAGTACAACGCAGTATCTCCTTTCTTTTAGTGGCACCACCACTGCCATCTACTGGACAAAAATTTATATGCACCAGAAACATAACTAAAAGTAGGTTCAGCTGTGAACTAAAAACAACCTATCCTCTCTTCTAGGCTATTTTGAGTGGATTACAGGTATCTGAGAGTCACTGCAGCAATCCAGATGTTTGTACGTCTTGTTTCTACCTAGGAAGTACATGTAATCTGCTCTGGGGTATAAAACAATACCAAAAAATAAGTAATACCCAATTACAGCTACCTGTTTACTGCTTTAAATTCCATGTATTCCTCTCTGACTACTAATGTTCTTTTTTCAGCTGCCCACTGACTTTCAAAAGAGGGTGAGTTCTCACATACAGAAGCATGGGCATGCAAGGAGCATGGGCCTGTGCCACTCCTCTTACTCTGATGTGGTTCCCACTGCAATTATTTGCAAGGTACTGGAGAAACCTGAGACAGGCAGTAGCTGCCCGGTCACACGCGTACCCAGCCCACAGAGACAAGATGCAGACCCACTGCCAAACAATAGAATGGCCATTGCAGACACCATGCACCGCCGTGTTTACAAGTCCTCTGACCTATACTGCAGTGACACAGCACTATATTGTCCCATGGATGAAAGACAACGAGACCGTTGGCAGGAGCGTCGGCAAAGTATGGACCTTCATGGTAGGGAAACCATCCTTCTCCAAGCCCAGAACTACATCAACAGCGATCCAGAGGAGGACAACCTCCACCACAGCTTTTCCCAGAATGATGTCCCATTCAGTGAATTTGCAGTCAGATCTGCTCCAGACTCCAGCTCCTACTCCAACTTTAGTGTGGCCTCAGATGAAAAGGGTCATGATCCCAGTAGCAGCTTTTCCTCCTCTCACATGACTGTATATATGGACTGGCGAGAGGGTGATTATGTGCAAAAAAGCACATCGTCATATGAGAAGGACAGCCCTGGGTTTGCTAAGTCACAAAGCATCCATCACAAGGCCCAAAGCCCACAAAAGAGTAACTACTCAGATTATACTCATACAGTGTCCTGCTACAGTGAACCCTACCACTCACCACAGCTCACATCCTCCCACAACTTGGGTTCCTCCGGTGTTCCAAGACTGAACTCAAGCAGCACCCACATCCCTGAGGAGATGACTAGGGGTTGGAGGCAGCTAAGCGTGGAGGACATCAACACCTTCCCCTATCGCAGCCTTGGCTGTGTTTCTCCTTACAACTTCTCTGAGCAGCACATTGCAATGGGCCCTGCCAAGATCAAACCGAGACCCATATATGGCAGCTTCCAAGAGGGAGATGATGTCTTTCACACACATATGTTCGATGCCTGCCTCCCAACCTCACCTGGCAACAGCCCAGGAGCAAAAACCAAGCACAGTCTGGCTCTATATAAGACTGAGAAAGAACCAATATACCAATCAAAGGACAACATTAAGGAGTGCAATAAGACTATTAAGACCAACCTCTTTCTTCACGGAAGCTCAAAAGACAAGGAAAACAAGGCAGGAAATGTTAACAAAGAATACACAGATGTAAGCCCCAACAGTTCAGAAGAGTCATTACACAAACATCTCTTGGATGTGTCCAATGTGCCGCACTACCAGCTTCAAAGTCCAGGGTCACTTAGGAAGATTCCTATGCAGCCCCAAAAATTTGGAACCACAGGCCTCAGTAGAAAAGACAGTCTCACTAAGGCACAACTGTATGGAACATTGCTTAATTGAGTTTATGTAAAGTGACCATTTTGTCATACGTGAACACAGCACACAGTGTGAACAGCACAAAATTCTTCCTCTGCATTTAACCCATTCACCAAGTGAAGCAGCGGGCAACCAGGAACACAGCACCCAGGGTGCAGTGTGTGGGGACGGTACCTTGCTCAAGGTTACCTCAGAGGTGCCACTAGCAGTCTTGGGTCACTAGCAGCAGGTAGTAGCAATACCCAGTTCAAAAGGCAACACATTGTATAATGTACAATATTTAGAATACACTCTGTATTTTATAGAGATTTTGCTTGCTGACAATTTTCTCTTTAGTTTCTACTTTGATACACGTACCTTGTATCTACACTTGCTGTCCATTTTATCAGCATCACTTACCATTTAGGTGTGCACTCAGTAGTTTACAATTAAAGACTATAGTCCATTCTGTTTCTTTACATCATTTGATAGTCCCCTATCCCGCCTTCAGGACCCCCACAGGACCATCTGTGAGTAGGTTTTATTTGGGTGGTGATGCATTCTCAGCACCGCAGTGACACAGTGAAACTTAGTAGTAGCATGTAAGTGTGCGCGGCCCAGAGTGGATCACACAGCAGTGCTGCTGCAGTTTGTAAACACCATGAACACTTGCTGTCCACTTCATGAGTCCCACTAAACAAGCTGGTCCACCTTGCAAATCACTGAAAGTTTCTATTTCTGCACAGTTCTTCTTATGTATCCTCTAGTCTCCATCTGTGGTCAGGATACTGCTTACCAGGATATTTATCAGAGGCCACAGGACGCTGCTGGCTGCATATTTTTGGTCTTGGCTGTGCTGAGAATGATCACTTAAATAATGCCTGCTCACTGGTAGTGCTGTGGGAGTGCTGACTATTAATGAACTTAATAAAATTTGAGTGTAGAAACAAGGTAAATGTATCTAATGAAGTGGATCATTGATGTATACATATTTTGTATATTGCCTATTGTACGCTGACAGAAGTTTAGAATTAACACATTTGAATTTGTATATTGCCTGTTGTACGCTGACAGAAGTTTAGAATTTCAACAAATTTGAATTTGTATATTGTCTATTGTACACTGACAGAAGTTTAGAATTTCATCACATTTAATGAGTATCCTCAGAAACAGAACAAAACAGAGATGTATTAGTTCTGAATATGAATAACCTTGAGGGCTCTATAGCAGTGGTCTTCAAGGTACATTTTGTTGTATTCTACCTCAAAGCATCCCCTGACAGGTTATTTATAGTTACAGAACCTTGCTGACCTAAATTAAAAGTTGAGAAGGAACAAAAGCTTAGAGTTTAGAAAAGTTTAGAGGCCATTATGGCACAGTTAATGGCATTTGGTTTATGAACAAGGATGGAAAGATTTGCATGGACCGCACTGCAAGGATTTTTTGCTGAGTATTTTGTTCAGTATTATTTCTGTGATGATGGAAAATGCATTGAAAAGAATTGTATTAATTTGTATTTTAGTATGACCTACTTAGTGGGGCTCTTAATTTCTTGTCAAGGATTGCAGATGAAAATCATTTTGGGGTTACTCTGTTATAGATCTGTTGGTACTGTTGATTAATGGGCATCAAGGACAAGGATATCAGCTGTTGGAGGACATGTGATAACATTTGGAATAGTCTATCACATCATATGATAAAGTAAAAGTTATACAACGTTAATATGAAAGTAGGAGCAGAATTTTACCTGTTTGTCCGGCAAATTGAATCATTCCCAGACACCATGAGTGGAACATTGCATGCTTGTGTGTCGGCCTATAACAATGTTTTTATGGAAAAGCTGATTTTAGTTTCTGATACATGACTAATTAGTTGTTTAAAGGCTGACTTTAATATGCATTTTTTTTATTTAGCAATTAACGTAGTGCCAATGAGCAAGGTAGCCTTTTGGCATATGTGTTAATATTGCTTTTCTTAATTTTCATCAAAAAAGACCATTATTCAAAAAAATCCATGTGCAACTAGGTAAAAGTGTGTGTGGAACACCTAAAAGCAGGGGCTGAGGAGAGCTAGCAACCGCTGAATACCTAAATTACCAGCTTGGTCTAGGTATTTAAGGCCAGTGTGTTTGCAAGCCCTGCTTATAAAGGGGAGTTCGCAGATGCCAGCGATGGAACTGATCGCAAAGGAGCACACCTCCTTACACCTCCCCTTGACAACGCCAGTTCTGGGTTTCCCTCTAGTGGATGGGTGCAGGTTGAGAGGGCACAGCACTGATTTGAGGCCGGAAACGTGCAATGTGGGCTTCATCTGCATGGCATGTGGGAGGTGGAGGTGGTAGGTGACTGGGTTTATCCACCGAGCCACCTTAAAGGGTCCCACATAATGGGGGCAGGTCCTTTGCGGAGAGCCTGACCTGTTGCTGTGGCCAGAAAAATGGGCCTAGCTTTTGCCAACGGTCAGCAGCCTTCTGCCTTTCGCTAGCCAATTGGAGGGTCCTTCAGGCCTTCCTCCATACTTGATGACAGCAACAAAGCATTCAAATAATGGAATCCCTACATCTACCTCCTCGTTAAGGAAGAGAGGTGGAACATACCCAAACTGGCAGTTGAACTGGCACATCCCAAGGAAGGCCAGCCAGGGAGTGTTGTGGGCGTACTTCACCCAAACACATAGTCTGACCAGAAGGAGGATTTGGTGGAGGTGATTTGATGGAGGGTTTTCTCCAGGTCCTGGTTAACATATGTCTGGCTGTAGGTCTGGGTTTGGTAGCCACATGACAGGCTAGCTGAAGCCCCCACCAAGTGACAGAATGCGATTCCAGAACCAGTTAGTGAACTGTGGACCCCAGTCTGAGAAGAGCTCCATGAGGATATCATGGACCCAGACCACCTGGTGCAGTATGAGGTCTGTGATGTCCTTGGCCATAGGTAAATTGGGTAGAGCTATGAATTTACAGGGCCTGAAAAACCACTCTATCACAGGGTTGCCCCTGTCTAGGGGGTTGCTCTCATTGAGGTAAAGTCCAGCTCCAGGTGAGACCAGGATCATGAGGTAATGGACAGGAGGTAGAGCAGTCTGATGGGCTTGGCATACACACAGCAGGCTGTCACGAACACCCTGAAAACCCTGTCCATATATGGCCACCAACAGCACCTCCGAAGGAACTCAAAATTGCGGCTGACCCCCAGACTGACCATAAGCGTTGACATGTGGCTAACTGCTTGGGCTGTGGGGATAGTCAGTTGAAGGTTCTTAGGACTGGAGCAGGGGTATTCAGCTCGAACTAGGGGCAAGATCAGATCTCACCTGGCGTGTCAACACTCCCGCAAATGAGCTTCAAGGACGCTTCAGTGAGGTTCGCAGGGGGCCAGCTGGTCCTTTAACTCCTTGATGAGCCCCTGGGAATAGGCTGACATGAGAGCCACCAAATTCCAGCCACTCATACAGAAAGACTTGGCAAGGACGATCCACTGATTGTGGTTTTTAGAAAATGACCCAAGTGCAGACAATGGGAATCAACCATAAGCAGTAAAAACAAATGCCGGAAGTGGCAGATAGGGCGCAAACCTGCGAGGTGAAATAGAATGTAAAAAGCCTGCTGGGGAGCGGGCTTGTCATTGGGGTCATGAGGCAAGCAATCTACTCTCTTTAGGATGGTGGTTTTTCCTGAAAACAGGCAAAAGTGAGGAAAGGACAATGATAACCATGAGAAGGCAGATAGGAAAAGAAAAAAGACAAATGTTAAAAAAAGGCCTGTGTGTGCCTGACAGAAATGCTGAGTACATTTTGAAAATGCATGTATTTGGCAATGGGAAGTTGAACACTTGAATGCTAGGGGCCCAGGAGAACTAGGAAGCTCTGAATACCTACATTACTGGCTTGCTTTAGGTGTATTTAAGGCAACGCAAAAACCATGCCTGCATCTCACAGAAAGACTTTGAAATCTGTATGAGTGACAAAATCTCTTTTATTATTCTTCAAGAACTCATGGACACCTTACAAGTAAACCAAAGCATAAGACTGATAGTACAAAAATGAAATGAAAGAAGAAAAATAAAAGTAGATAATAAACTACAATATATATATATATATGAGAAGAGTGCAAAAACTGGATATGGATGCAGACTAGGGGCAAAATGAAACAGAATAGGCAAGTTTGAAGTGGTCAGTTTAGAGAGAGGATTTGAAAGAGAATCAACGCTGTGGATTTCTTGAAGGAGGGCCTTCCAGAGACAGGGGAGAGCATAGCTATAGGATCTAAACAACTTAGTGGGAAAACGAGCCTAGGGCATAGTAAGTGGATTGGAAAAGGAAGGTATGAGAGTCCAGGAGGGTGTATAAATGTATAAGAGGTCAGAAAGGCACGAAGATGGCAGGTTATGAAGAGTTTTCAATGTTAAAAGCAAAATCAACCAAAGTCAAGCAAAGTCAATACGATGTTTAACTAGAAACCAATGAAAAGGACCAGAGTGATGTGTTCTGTGGAAGCTGTTTTGGTAATAACATGTACAGGGAGGGAGGTCAGCCAACATAGAATTACAACAGTTGATGCATAATATTACCAAAGCATCTACAAGAATGGCAGTACTGTTAGGTGTGCGGAAAGGACAAAGATCAATTTATATGACGAAGATTGAAATACGGAGACCAGATTATATTATCGATGTGATTGAAGGATAAAGTACTGTCAAGGATGACACCTAAGCTCTTAACCTGAGAAAAAGAAAAACAATGGAACTGTCAATTGTTTAAAGTGACCATTTTTGTCTCTGTCTCTGTATTGTGGAAGGGATGAAAACCAAACTGTTCAAACAGATCAGTGAGATGTGCAGGCATCTGCACTGCAAGTGTTTTTTAAGTAAAATTAATTTTGGTAAAAATGGAAATTATTGAGGTTATTGGGGTCAGCACCAGGTTTCTTTGAGACTGGGGATATAGCAGCTCTTTTGAGAGATGAGGGATGAGGGAACGAGAGCAGATGTAAGCGATGAATGTATGATATTAGCTATTAATGAGGAAACAGAGGGCAGGCACGTCTTATTCCTGCACATGCAGTGTAAGTGTACACAAGTCCATGTATCATTAAAATGAACTTGGAGGTTGAATTCAAAGTATCAACATCTAAATGATATTTTGTGCCAATAATTCAGCTAATTAAAGTTCTTAGGCCCACTCATCTTCGATTTTGGCGTGTCTACATGCCTACAAGTTAACATGTTTGGAGTGTTACCCAAGGTAAACTACTGTAATATTTATTCTGTGAATGTACAAAAATGAAAGCTTGTTTCGGGCAACAGCTTAAAATATAACGTTAACCTAACACAGACTAGCTCAGCATGATTCAGGCAAACACCTAGCTAGGATTCAAAAGTGTTTGACACTACTCTTATTTTATTGTAAACCAGCCTAAAACCCTTAAAGTGTTGATTAAACTTACAGTAACTATGATAAACCAAAAAAAGTGTGTTGAATACCACTGGTCAGTGGTGGTGAACTGTAGTTGTAAAACTTGCTTTCTGAGAGCTTCTAAAAATTCAAAAGTAACATGCTTATGAGATGATTTTTTTAAAGAAAAATCTAAATCCTAAAAAGGCTGAATTCTCAAGATTTCTACAGGCTGCTATACATGATTCATCAACGTTAACACCTGCATTTATGCATTTGGCAGAGCTTCTTAATTTTTTTTATGATGTAGCCAAATGTAACATTAGGCCACAGACCCTTATTTCCCTAAAGAATCTTTTTGGTCTACTGTATTGTGCTTACCTAGGCAGGGAATCAAACCCCAGTCTGGTGTGTAAAGGTTAGCAGCATTACCCACTGTTACACCAAGTCCATGCATGCATGTTGATTATAATTTATGAAATTGTTGCTGTTAATGCATTTTCCTACTGTAACCCTTTAAATCATCACCAGTTCCAGCCTGAAGCCCAGCTGCTCGCTCATTGTATGTTGCCATGACAGACTCCGTAATTGTTGGTCCCTGAAAAAAGACAGCTTTTAAATGCCTTGGTTTATTGATGGCTCTGGTTGGTTAACCAAAGTTATTACCAGCTATTTCCTGCCATGGTGAATTTATTGCAGTACACTAAACTGTGAATCTGACATGTCATTTACGAACAAAACACACTGTTTATACCAGCAATATCAATAATATTAACAATTTTAACACCAAAATACTCCTTTGGCTGACTATGTCAGACAGTGTTTACAGAAGATCTATGTTGTAATCAATGAGCAGCAAATAAAAGCAATAGGACAGTTGTATGTTACCCACTAAACAGGATATGATGTAGTGGTATGACAATATGACAGCAATAGGTTGGCAGAGTTGGAACCATTGAGTGTATTACATATACACGTTGGAAAAAGCAACCACTGTTGCTCACTGGCCACTAGTGATGAAATCTGGAAACTGCATTCACTCTATGGAATC
The DNA here is from genome assembly GCA_037974445.1 of Brycinus macrolepidotus. Taxonomy (NCBI): domain Eukaryota; kingdom Metazoa; phylum Chordata; class Actinopteri; order Characiformes; family Alestidae; genus Brycinus; species Brycinus macrolepidotus. The sequence continues at coordinate 8,468 of JBBPCZ010049342.1, forward strand.
CTGATTGTCATGGACACACAATGAAAATAATCTTACTGAAATATCGAGAGTAATAAATACATTCTGATGAGGATTTGTTTTGTCAACTCATATATACTATGAACAGAACTATGTATACATCCGACCATCAAGTCAAGTAAATGTTTGTCATTTTAACCATATACACATTACACAGTGAAATGAAACAATGTTCCTCCAGGACCATGGTGCAACACAAAGAACAAAAACAGAAACACCACAAGACTACATGGGCAGACTGCATATGAGAGTGCTAAAAACCACAAGGACAATAGTACAATAATTTACACAGTACAATAATCTCACAAAAATCACCAATGAATTCCTTATAGCAGCTGATTCTGGTTTATTTACCATTCTCATCCTCTTCAATCCTCTATTGGTATTGATAATTGCTCCGTTTCCCCCTCTCCGCAGGTTAAGAGTCTGGGTGTTATCCTCGACAGTACTCTTTCTTTTCAATCCCATATCAGTAACATTATCCAGTCTGCATATTTCATCTTCGTAATATCAACCGTCTCCGTCCCTCTCTTACTCCCCATACTGCTGCTATCCTCATCCACAGTCTTGTCACTTCTCACTTGAACTATCGTAACTCCGTTCTTTTCGGTCTCCCTCACAAAATTCTCCATACGCTTCAACTGGTCCAGAATTCAGCCCCTCGCATCATTACCAGAACCCCTTCTATCCATCATATTACTCCCATGTTTCAGCAGCTCCACTGGCTCCCGGTTAAGTTTCAAATTGAATTCAAAATTATTCGATTAACCTTCAAGGCCATTCACAACCTTGCCCCTCCATACTTGTCAGATCTCCTTCATGTTGCCAGTCCCTCTCATACCCTCAGATCATTCTCTTCCATCCATTTGACTGTCCCCTCTGCCCGTCTTACCCCTATGGGGAGCAGAGCTTTCAGCCACTCTGCTCAACGGCTTTGGAATTCACTACCATCTGAGCTCAGAAATATCAATTCATTCTCAATTTTTAAATCCACACTCAAAACCCATTTGTTTAAGCTTGCTTTCTCTCTTTGATTCATTTGCACTGTTTAAATTAAATATGTTTCTGAATCTTGTGTATTATGTTTTTTTTGTTTGTTTGTACTTCTGTTTTTTTGTCTGGTGTCCTTGTGTGCTAGAAAGGCACCTATAAATAAAATGTATTGTTATTATTTACAGGGTAAGGCAACGTATAGTGCAGTCGACAGGAGTAACAGCAACTATGGAAGTGAATGCAGTATTATGACACTGCAAAATGCACTTGTGCAAAGAGGACTGGAAAAAACATACAGGATATAAATACAGGATATTTACAGTGGCAGTAAATAAAAACCTGTTTTTGCTTTGTCATTGTGGAGTATTCTGTGTAGACTGTTAAAAGAAAATACAAATTTAATCCATTTCAGGATGATTCTTAGACATAACAAAATGAGGACAGCTTGAAGGGGTTCAAAAACTTTCCATATGCACTGTAGGAGCATGGAGATTTTCTCAAACAGATGATCCCTGTGATAACATCACACCTATGTGAGCTTATTGCACACTCCATTCCAAAACCATGAACATTAATGTAGTGAGCCCTCTCTTCTGTGGCTGTAACTGCTCTCACTCTTCTGGTTAAATTTTGCAGTCTATCTGTGGGAATTTGCAGCTGTTCAATTTGTGAAGTTAGGTACTGATGTTGGCTGAGAGGGTCTGGCTTGTAATAAACATTCCAATTCACTCCACAGGTATTCAGCTGGGTTGAGGTCAGGGTTCTGTGCAGGCCACTCAAGTTCTTTGACAACAGAATCGTCAGATCATGTCTTTATAGACCTGGTTTTGTTCACAGAAGCACAGTCACACTGAAACAGGAAAGGGCCTTCCCCAAATTCTTACCACAAAGTTGGAACCACACTATTGTCTGAACATGTTTCCAATGCTCCTGGCAGGCAGTTCTTGTGCTAAAGTAGCTTTCCAAGGCAGTGTAGAACTCTGATGCAATTGAGGTTTTATACATATTTTATGTGCTATGTGTTACAGCACTCTTCACTGCAAATTTGTCTGGCATATAATTCCACAGCTGAGCCACTGTTGCTCCTAGACAGCACTTCCAGTTGACCAGGGCAGCTTTATCCGAACTGAAATTTAATGTACTTACATGTAGCAAAGGTGGTATTCTATGACAGTGCCACATTTAAAGTCACTGAGCTCTTCATTACAACCCAATCTACTGCCACCATTTGTGGAGACTGCATGGCTAGATGCTAGATTTTATACACCTGTTAGCAATGGGTATGGCTGAAACACCCGAACTCAATAATTACGTTTTTCAACATACTTTTGGCTATATAGTGCAGCTATAACAAAACGCACTCCTTTTTAAGAAATACAACACAGGAAATAGAAGTGTGAAAATCTCTCAATTCATTTCAAATCAACATTGTTCTTTATTCTTTATTCTGTAAAAATGGTAAATGTCTAAAATGAGCAAGACTTCATTTCAGACAGTTCTTTGTCACTGTCTTGGTAACACTGGTACCATTACTTTACTTACATATTTGGTAATATTTTTAAATATCTTATTTACAAGACTGGTATTTTCCTTGTTATTCTAGATGTTTCTCTGTTCAGTTAAACCTTCCTGTCCTGTTCTACCTCAGACTTCTGAATGTTTCTGTTGTTTGTTTGATGCATGTTTTATAATTTTACTGTATGTTCCTTTAACAAGTAAATATGAATAAAAAACTAATTTTAAAACGCTACAGTCCATACATGATAACAGCACAGACATAATGGCATATAGAAATGCACATAATGCATGTAGAAATGCACATGAACAGTAAAAACATTCACAAAAACATGCAAGTACTTAATAACTGAAATATGGATACAACTGTAGTTTTAACTATGATACCAATTTAGCATTTATGTAACACACTAAAATTAGATTGACAAGGTAGGCTAAAAAGTGACAGAGCTGGTTTTAAAATAAATAACTGATAAAGTCTCTATGTAATAACTGTATGTGCCAGTGTCTATCTAGTGGTCAGATTGCTGTGCAATACAGTACATAACAAAAGCATAAAATACAGAATAAAATTTCTGTTCATAACATTCATTTTGAACTTAAAGATAAATATTGCCATGTTAAACAAGTTCTAAGTGTTTTGTGGCACACTCAATGTTAAGCTATATTAAATCATTATTGTAACTATTGAACTACATTAGAGGTAAATTATAAGAATATTAAAAGGCTTGTGGTAATTAACAAAGTAGTTTAATACAATACATTTTTACAAGCTTACAGTGATTTATATACACCCAACATTATAAAGTTTATTGAAAGTTGACTAATTCATGCAGACAGTTACTTCTGAAATACAGTCTTAGAACTGTCCTCTAAAAAACAAATATAAGCTACTGAAAGTCAGTTCCAAATTTTGATCTCTCCTCCCCAGTCGCACGTGGCAACCACAGCAGGAAGTACAGGGTGAAAAGACACACACACACAGGCCTGCTGATGAGCATGGAGTCTGAGAGAGTTCTGTGCACTCTGAAAATCATAAAAGTGCATGTAGCCGGTAGAACTACCTGAAGCTAGCATGGTTCCATCTGGAGACAACTTGCACTGTATGGCATAACCTTCCACCTAGAAGACAGAAATATGAGGGGTCAATCTTTGCTCATCTGCATCCTGTCTATCTAACTGAAATGAATGACTTAGATCAATTAGATCAACACAGTGCACTCTGACTTGGTGGAGACACAAAGCATTAAACTCCCTAACTTTGTGTCCTTCAAATCGCTTCCTCTTGTTCATCTGGTATGGCTTTTGGGCTGAGAATATCGCAACGTAGTTTCCATTGGTCTGAGCAACAAAGCAGTCCTCCTGTGGGTGCAGGGCCAGACTGGGACAGGTGTATCTCTCCTGCATCAACCCCAACAAAACGGTGTCCTTTTTAAAAAATGTATTTGTACATTTTTCAGACTCATACTCAATATTTTCAGGGTCCGTAACAATTAGTGAGAAACAATGTATTTCCCTTTACTGCAATTCGTAACTATCTTGGCTGCAAGAACTTCCAGTCCTTTTTCTAGCAGTTTCGCATTAGTTAGAAATTCAGTTTTCAGTTCCTAATTCAAACAAATTCACAATCATTTAAAACATATTTGATTAATTTACTGTAATGTCAGCTGTGTCCATTATGCATCTAAAAACTGTATTTCAAATCCAGTTATCTAGCAAAAGCGTTTAATACCGTTAAAAAGTAATAAGCCAATGAAAACACAAAGTAATCTGAACAAGGCAGCTGTTTGATTACAGGTTTTAACTGGTGTGGTTACTGTAACACCACAGTTATATAAGTTATAGTGATCATTCGGTCATACGTGAACACACCACAGCACACAGTGTGAACAGCACGAAATTCTTCCTCTGCATTT
>JBBPCZ010049371.1:0-12909 GCA_037974445.1 Brycinus macrolepidotus
GGGGTGGGGTGGGGGGTTTAGGGGGTATTAGGGGGGGCATCCTGCAACAGTGACATTGTAAAGGAGAGGAGATGCCTCGGTACAAGTTGGAATCCAAAACATTCCCCACCAGTGGGGCCTCCAAATGTGCACCACTTGTTTGTCATGAGGTTTTACAGAGGTTGCTTCAAAGCCAGGGACTGGAGAGAATAGCAGGAATGGAAAAGGGATATGAAAAGGTTGAGAGTTACATCAAGGTTGTTTTGGGCCAAGGTCACAGCAGTGGGAAAATATGCAAGCGCGATTTCCTGGTTGGTCCAAATCCTCTGGGCATCAAAATAAAATATCTGGACAAACAAAGCCATAGATGAACACACCGGCCTCCAGAATTATTTGCATTCTTATTTAATCTGAGTATAAAAACAATTCCCCTTAATGTTTGCTGCAATTTAAATGTTTAAACCTTAATGCAAATTTTGTTTTTATTCAACATATTAAGGAAATATATAAATACCATATGAGCCCACAGGTGATCACAAAATAAAATGTATTCTATAGAAATTCATAAATATTGCACCCCTTTATTTAGTGCTCTTCTCCTTTTTGTCAGCAGAACAGCACTGAATCTCCTTCCGTAATGTTTCATAAGTCTTTTAACACAGAAATAGAGATTTTTATCATCCCTTAATGCAGAATTTTTCCAGAAGCTGCATCTTCCAAGAGTATACTGTTGTGCACTCTCTTCTTGAGCTCAGCCCATAGGTTATCAAATGGATTTAAGTTCTGCAGCTGAGAAAAACTTAATTTTGTTTTCATTTAACCATTTTTGAGTGGATTTTCATGTGCACTTTGAGTTGTTGTCTTGTTGGTAGATCCAACCACGACCATGCTTGGTCTCTTAGAAAATTCTGAATTAAAATCACCCGGAAAACTTGAAGGGCTTTTGTTTGTGGTAAAAATATAATAAAGGCTTCTGTCTGAAATATGATCTTTGGGCATGGAGGTGATGTCTTATGGTGGATTTGGAGACATAGTGACCCCAAAATGCTACCAAACTCAGTAAGTTATGAAACTGTGAATTTCTTAAACTTCTACATTATTGCCCTAACTGTACATATGGGCATTTTAAGTCAGGCGGTTATTCTCTTGAATCTGTTCCTCATTCTTTCGGATGGTGATGAATGACAGATGGAGTGATTTGGGCCCTGTGTCACCTCTTTTTTATACCCCAGTGAAACAGGACTTCATTGATGACTAAATGCTTATGCCAACTTAAAATTTGTTAAATAGACGTGGGATCATGCTTGGCTTCAATTTTCTTAATTAAGATCTCATAATGCTAATAATTGTGACATAATTGTGTCAAAACTGTGATTTTGTTTTAAAAAATGTAATTGATAGTTACTTTACTCTCAGACTAATCTTCTGTCAAAAGTAAGTTTTTTTTTAATTTTTCAATATAATATTAAGATAACGAGAAAGTGCCTTTTTATAACCTTTTTAATCATCTTTATCAAGGGTGCCAATAATACTGGAAGGCACTGAAAAAAACTATGAAAGAACACATGGAATTACACAGTGACCAATAAATATATGTCTAAATAATAAAGATATCCTGAGACCTTACTGGTGGTTGAAAACCACTTGGTTTAGGAGCATTGACAAACATACATAGACATCATCTTCACTATTTATGTCTTTGGCAGGAATCTCTTTGCTGATATTTATATATATATTTAATACACACAACTAGGTGTATTGAATATATAGGTGTATTGAATATTTATATATTTATATGTCTTATTAAGAACATATATTCAATACACCTAAACTATCAACAAAGAGATTCCTGACCCTTTCCTTTCCATTTGGCTACTGTACATAATTTCAGCATCCTGTGGATGTATTACAGCATCAAAGAGGTCTTAAAAAGCAGGAAGGATGAACGCTGTGAGGTAGACTTCCTGGACCTCAGGCCCAAGACGTAATAAGATTTGCTGTTTTACGTATGGAGGCGCGTCCGGAAGGGCTGATATTGTTAGACCTTGACACACAGATGGAGAGGGAGTGTGTGTGTGTGCTTGTTATTTGTGCACACATGCTTATCTTTGGTCACTGTATAATTTTTGTTCCTTTCTGGTGCTTCTGCTTCACTGAAGTGACCAGTGGTGTGACTAAAAGGAAGCGAGATAACAGGATCTGGAAAGACAAATGATACTGCAGTTAAACTAATGGAATGCTAGAGGATGAGGAAATCTCATACAGTTCTCATAACCTACATTGTCACCAGTTCACTAGAATAGATGGTAGACTGGTATACAGCTATACAACCACATAAAAAGCAAACACAAGTTCTGACAGCCAGTATTAACTTTTTCAGCAATTTGTACGACAGTAGTTCTTCTGTGGGATCAGACCAGATGGGCTAGCCTTTTCCCCCATCAATATGCCTTGGGTGTCCATGACCCTGTCGCTGGTTCACCAGTCATCCTTCCTTGGACCACTTTGGTAGGTACTCTGACCCAGTCGTCTAGCTATTGTTGAAGTCTCACAGATCTTTACACTCACCCATTTTTCGTGCTTCTCTTTTTCCCAACTGTTCACTTGCTGCCTAATATATCCCACCGGAGGTGTCACTGTAATGAGATAATCAACATTCGTAACTTCACCTGTCAGTGGTTTCTATGGTGTGGCTGATTGGTCTATATAATACTTATTTTAGCAATCAAGAAATATATGCCAAAATTCAGATAAACCTGAAAATAACTTTAAAGCCTGGAACATTGAAAAACAAACTGTATGAAAATATATACTTTCTGCTGAGATTATACATATAATACACATTTTTGGCCATTTGAAAAAGTCATGGGAAGGTGCGTTTTTGCTTTTTAATAACTGACTTTTTAATTGACTGCAGTAGTAAAGATATCTCACAAAAACAACCATTATGTCTGTCTCATCAGCTGTTAATTCTTATCAGTGTTATTTCTTTCATCAAAAGTAGAAAAGGATCACTTTGGACACTCTGACAGTTAGATATTAACAGAGCGTTCAGTGTTGCGCATTTCATGGGAAGCTTGGTGACTTCCATATTGACATGAATGTACAGCTGAAATACTCCCCCCAGAGGATTTAGTAAGCTACATTTTAAAAGTACAAGTACACTGAGTGCCTCAGAAAGAGATGCCTCCAGAGCGCAATATTGATCTCAAGAATGTGTCCATGCAGCATATATCTCCGGCCGGCGAAAAGACTTGCGGTGGTTCTCCAAGGCCCACCACAAGCATGCAAGGCGCACTGGGAGGAATTCTAAATTCTGTCAGTGGAAGGCCTGCTCTCCCCCTCTCACCCTTTCTCTCCCTCTCTCCCCACAGCCCCCCTTTGCTTTTTTGCAGTGGTTGGGGAACTAGCTAAGTGCTTGAACAGATGGAGTTGTGTCTTTAAAGGCTGGTTTGAACGTTGCTAACAGTGACCAAAAAGTAACGTGATCTAAAAGCCAGCTATTAGCATGAGCACCGCCTGCCATGTCACTGGTTTTGGTGACTATCCTTTAAACCCACCCCCACCCACCGTCCCTTTAGGCCATGGAATGGACATGTAGTGAGAACACATTTAGCATTATTGCTGTTAGCTATGCCACCTGTTAGGCACATCAACATTTTTTGGCTAAACTATCTCTGGTATTGTAGTGCAGTCAGGTTACTGACATGTACACTTCTCCTGGAATGATCAGGGTATTGAGGAACAGTAATTTTGTTAACAGTTATAGGAAGCTAGACTGTCCCAAAAACTGGCAATTGGTAAGGTTGTTATTAGCCATGTAACCGTTTTTGGCTGGTCTATGACTGATATGAGCTGTGTGATGTGTATTTTATCCTTTTTGTGCTTGGATAAATGGGGGTAGCATGAACACATGAATAAACTAACGTGCATGGCATGATAGAGCTTTGATAGTGAGCGTTTGAAGATAGTGGTCCAGGGGGTCCCCTATGGGGCACCATAGGGGATGTTCCACGCTAAGTGGAGGGGCATGCGTGCATGAGCCCAAGCTTTGAGGTAATAAAGGAGTGTTTGTGCAATTTACGAAGGATTCGTCTTCCGCCTCTGACAGGGGTCTGTCAAAGTGTTTTATGCCGCTGGTATCTTGCCTGCAGCTGTGTTCAGAGACTCCCAGAGGAAGCTAATGCTTGTTCAGTTTACAGTGAATAGCTCCCTTCCTGCTCCAACTATGGGCCTGGGGGGCTGAAGGCCAGGGTACAGTTCTGTTTCTGTGGGTTTGTTTTCATACACTTTTCAAGAAAGTGAAAGAAAGTAGGGGTAACCTACAATATCAGGATCAAAAGAATGGTCCTGACTTCATAAAGAGATTTTTTTTTTTTTTTTTTTACAAAAAATAACTACATTTTTGTACTGAAAGGACACAATTATTTGTTTGGTTACTGAAGTTTAATATTAGGGTTAGGTTCTTTTTTATTACATTATTATCTTATAACTTGTATACATAATTATTACACATTAGGGAAGCAAGTCAATGCAAGGCAAGTTTCTTTTATATAGCACAATAATAAAACATACACAAAGCTCATTCAGTGTGCTTTACAGAGATGTGCTTTTCTCCAAATCTTTCTTTGACGCAAAACCTCTGACCTTACATATGTTTTTACTAAGATATCCATCCATGATTACATTTTTTTAACCTAGATTCCAGAGTTGCAATGTTCCTTCTTTGGGAATTTCAAACATGATACAGCACCATTTCTCCATCATTAGCAGTAAATTCTGACATGAAGGACATATTTTTTCTGTATGTTACTAAAGACTTTGTTGTGTCACTGCTTGGCCAGACGGAGCTGATGTTTTGCCGATGGAAAAAAGATGCAAACTCGTTACTTATTTTAGCCAGTAAGAACTCTGGTCAATCTGAAGCTTATTTTTTTCCGTTTATGCTTGGCCTTTCTGCATTGTCTCTTCTGATTCACTACCACTGTGGTGTTTACCAGAAATTATTTTAGCCTTCACTGGTGTGGTGGAATGAAAGATGCTTTAAATGATTAGGACATCATCCACAGGCTCTGCTGTTATACTAGATAACACAGACATGGCTTCCATACACACAGCCCTGGGATTCCCAATAACGTCCAGTACCTGTTTTTAACAGTTTTTATCTTGTGGGCTGTTTCAAGGAGAACTGTTGTTCTGCAGTCATTCTCGAGCTATGTGTTTGGTAAAAACATAAAATCTAACTAGTGTGTAGAAATAAGATCATTAACTAAAAGTGACTTGTTAGCAAGAGATCCAACATTGCAAACTGCCAACTGTAATGTGCAGGAAGAATCTGAATCTGACGTAAGTTGGACTGATTAACCATGTTCTTTTGGTTCCTCACCAGAACATTATGATATCTGAGCATCCTTGTTTATGGGCTAGCAGACACAACAAAGATAGCAAAAGTTCTAAAAGAGTTACATCCCAGCTCATGCTGAATGCAGTTTTGGATTTGGGCAGACACACACACACACACACACACACACACACACACACACACACACACACACACACTGTTATCAGCCATAGAATTAAAACCACTGGCAGGTGATGTGAATACATAGATTATCTCGTTACAATGACACCAGTGAGATGTATCAGGCAGCAAGTGAACAGTCAGTTCTTGAAGTTGATGTGTTGGAAGCAGGAAAAATGGGCAAACAAAGATCTGAGCAACTTTGACACGGACCAAGCTGTGTATGACCTTGTGTACTAACACTGTTTTAAAACAAGCTTGTGTGTGTGTGTGTGTGTGTGTTTGTGTGTGGGTACTTGAGTCCTCTCTCAAGTCTGTGTAGGCATTTGTGCATCTGTTAATTTGAGTCTATGGGCTTTTTGTGTCTCCATTAAACTGAACACCCAACATACATGTGATAATGGGCTTTAAATGAACTACTTGTGATTCAGCACACTCTTTTGATTGGTTTGCAGTAGGGGGGCTAATTTCCCACAGACACTGCTGCTGTTGGCCATTTGTCTCAGCTGTCCCACCGCCTAAGAACTCACCCCCTATCTTATATATGGACATGATTAGCATGAAGCAGCTTTGAATGGTTCTCTGAGACGCTGCATGGAGCATCAGACGTCAGCATTAAATCCCGTCACCAGAGGAAATTCATAACACTCTCAATTAAACTGCACTTACCTGAGTGCATAGGCACTAGCTTAGTCCATGCAGTGGGAATGACTTCAAAAGGGTACCTGGTGAATTTCACTGCTTTAACATTTGAATGAATTAAAAAGTCCACAGCGTGACAAATCAAAATCAAAACATTTTGTTGTGTTTGGTGTCCAATGAGCACTAATACGAGATTCAAAATGTTACAATGTGTGTAACACTCACACTCTGCATTAGATTACATTAGACTTGCACTCATGCGCTATGAGATGCAACACTGCCACCTCCTGGACTGATTGTGTGTTGGAAACGTTTTCCAACTTCTAACTATTTTCACATTATTATTAGCAGTAATTGTTTTGAGCCACTTCAGTTCATCGCTTCTTCTTTTTTCTTTTCCTTTTTTTTTTTTTTTTACATGTATATGTTTATTCAGAAAAGCTATGGATTTCACATCGATATTATCACACAGCTGTTATGAATAACTAATATATGTAATAGAAAACAAAAGGAGAGAGACGCAGTGCTTTTCCAGTTTTTATTATTAATAAGTATTAACAATCCAGAAAACAACCTAAGCATACTAGTTCACAGACATAACATATTAACATATTTAACATGTTAATAAATACAATGTTTTTTTGTTTATACGTGCCTTAATTTTTGAACTACAATCTAACCTTCATATTGTGTCAATATGTGTCAACTACAATCTAACCTTCATATTGTGTCAATCTATCTATCTATCTATCTATCTATATATATATATATATATATATATATATAAATTCATTATGTTAAATTCATCTCTCGTGTATATGAGAACACTTCTACACACACACACACACACACACACTCTCATTTGCTGTGAAATGATGTATTGTATATAATATTGAAATCCAGCTCCAGTTACAGAAAATGACGTTAAATATAAATATGTTCTTAATATGTCAAGTTCAAATATGACTCCTGTTTTTCATGTCAACGAGTGTTGCCACCAAAACATATAAGGCTGAACTTTTTAATTTCTTTTAATTTCATACATTTGAATACAAGAATCCTCATTAATATTTTAATATGAAGATGTACAACAGGTGTGATACAAAACATACTGTTTCTGTTTACATATATCACTATATACATAAAAGAAAGTACAATAAGTTAATAAAATAGAACGGTATGTATCTTCTGTGGGATGTGTCAGTCGTGTTTGAGGGGTCTTGGTCTTGGTCTTGGTTGGAGTCTGACTGGTTCACTGGACTGGCATGGGCAGGAAGTAGACAGCATTCTGACCTTTGTGGGTCTTTGGGCCGTTTTTTGTCTGCCCATTTTTCTTGATGCCCACATACCAGTCGCCCAGCTGCTGGAACTTGTGTGATCTGTACGTGTTGTAGTGGTTCTCCTCCAGCTTCTCCAGGAAGTAGCACTCGTCGCTCAGCGTAGACTGCAACACAACACAGAAGACGCTGTGGAATCCTAATCCAGGCAGTGGGCTAATGATCAGTACGTCATATAAACAGGTTGGAACACTGCAGGCTGCGTCACTCACAGGTCTGGCATGATTACTGGAATTGGTTTGATAGCTTTATTTTAAGGTTAGAAAGGACCCACCCAGTCAACATCACATAAATGTACATTCAACCATTTAATTCTCGACACTCACGGCTCCATACAGTTTACCACTTTTGTCCATGGCCAGGAAGCGTCCAGTCTCATGCCCAATGATGACCACCACCCCTGCGCTCACTGCTTTCACCTTCAGAACAGCTGCAGTGAACAAGAAAAAGAAGAGAGGTTAAGAGATCAGTGCTTTCCCTTTTAGTTACCATTCTTCTTCTTCTTCTTTCTTCTTCTTCTTCTTCTTCTTCTTATTATTATTATTAGTAGTAGTAGTGTTAAAAAAGTCAGAATTTTGATTAAAAGTTTCTGCTGTCAGTAAACGGGTGGAACAATCATTTAAAGTAAACTCATTTACAAACATTAACAACAATAATTCTAATAAGCAATGCTATTTAAAGCTAGACATTTATACTGAATAATAATAATAATAATAATAATAATAATAATAATAACAGTAGTATTAGTACTAGTACAACATTTACTTATATTAATCATTTTTATTATAAATAATATAAATAATAAGATTAATTGTTAATAAAAACTAAACATAATAATAACAATATTATTATTACTGTTATTGTGCTAATAGTAACAAAACAGTAATAATAATAACATCAACAACAAACAACAACGACAACAACAACAATAATAATAATAATAATAATACACTTTGTTGATAAATGGTTCTTTCAGGTAGCTGAGAGTGTTTTCTGGTGGCCTTTAACTGGTCTGCTAGGCTAGTCTGGTCTCTCTCCTCTAGTAGAGCAGTGGGTTCCTGAGTCTCTTTCCTTACTGTACATGTCGCTGTACTGCCTGTTGCCGTCCACCGCTCCACTGGGCAGGACCCTCAGGTTATGCCCCCCGTTCTTGCAGTAAAGTCTTTTAAGCGCGCTGGACCCGGGCTGGTTCGGCTCCAGACTGATCACGGTAACGTGGCCCTCCGTCATTTTCTCCTCAGGCCCGGACTGAGCTCTGTCCGGCCCCGTCCAGCCGCCGTGGACCTGAAACACAGCGGTCCGTTAGTGCGACGCTTCTGCTTCTTCCATTCAACCTTACTGGTAGCCCCGCCCATTTCACTGGACCCGCCCCGCCCACTCTGAGGGGCGTACACCGGGCACGTAAGCGCGAGATTGCACACTGCCTGGCCACTTTATTAGAAACACTACTTTCACTGTCTGGCCAATTTATTAGAAACACTGCTTTCACTGTCTGGCCACTTTATTAGAAACACTACTTTCACTGTCTGGTCACTTTATTAGAAACACTGCTTTCACTGTCTGGCCAATTTATTAGAAACACTGCTTTCACTGTACGGCCACTTTATTAGAAACACTACTTTCACTGTCTGGCCATTTTATTAGAAACACCTCTCTCACTGCCTGGGCACTTTATTAGAAATACTACTTTCACTGTCTGGCCAATTTATTAGAAACACTGCTTTCACTGTCCGGCCACTTTATTAGAAACACTACTTTCACTACCTGGCCAATTCGTTAGAAACACTTACTATGTGCTTTCAGTACATGGGCAATTTATTGTACTTTCATGTAAACATGTAACTGTATTAGGCAGAATGTGTGTTACTCACCGTTTACACCTTTTATCTGTATTTATTGCTGGAAATAATTTTTTCTCTCTTCCTCTTATTTACTTTTTAAATGGTTTGGTGTCGTATATAAAACCTTTAAAGCTTCAAAAACATACCATTCACTCACAACATATAGTCTATATATGGAATACACACTGCAAAACAGACCGTTTTGAATCTACTGTTTATGTGGATATGGGCTGTATTCACAAATATTCACATATTTAACCTACTGATCAATTAGCATTAATTAAGCCTTTTTCCTTATTGGAAATAATGAAGTAATCCTTGCTGTGTATTTTCTAGCATGAGAGAATTTGGCCAACCAAAAAAGAAATGTCTGACAAGAGTGGTTCTGTGGTCAGCAACTGACCCTTGATGAGAATCTAGAGGGAGGATGTGCCAAAGTAGGTATTTCCACTAAAGGGGTGAGCGTAAACATGGGAATGGTTAATACATAATTGTATTCTCAAATGAAGATAGATATTACTGAAAAGTAAGAGCATACAAAAAAATCTTTTAGTAGACTACACCAGGAATATCTACCTTCTTCTAGTCTAGTTTGCATCTAGTCTATGGGAGATGAATCATCTTAACTCTATTCCTGAACTAAATTCCTCAGACAGTTGTCACTGCACTGCTTTGTTAAGACTGAACAGTAGCTGTGGTACGTAGGCCCCTGTTATCACTCACGTCTTAGCTTAGAGTCCACGTCCAGAATATCTTGGAAAGCTATCAGGTTCAGAGAGAGAGAGAGAGAGAGAGAGATTGAGAAAGAGAGAAAAGTCCACAGAAGGAATAAGGCCTACCCACACCAAGGCAAGTTTCCATGTGGCTGCAGCAGAGAGACACTGTGTTATTGTAAATAGAGCCCTTGTGCCAGACGGAGCTGAGAGAACACTCAGTAGTAAAAATGACAACCTATCAGATGGGTGCAAATGTGTCTAGGACACTTACCTGTGACAACAGTCCCAGTGTGTCTCACATTGCCTCTGGAACAGGCTTTTCTTAACCCTCAGGAACTAAAAGATGGACGCTCCACTGGCCAGCCATCTCTCCTGGGTAAACTGGTTGTAGCTGTGACTCCAGTCCTCCAGAGACTTTTGTACATGCTGAGATGGTAGAATTCAATCCAGCAATAAATCCGTTCCAGTGTGCCGTCGTCAGCACTAACTTTACAGCAGCATGCTCAGCATGTCTGTATGTATTTGTGTCTGTGTGTTCCGGAAAGCAGCCTGTGTAACACCCTCTCATTTAGACGACATTCTCACAAGAAGACTGTGATAACTGTAAATGACCTACACTCCTGTATAGGACTCATTTTTATATGCACGCTTTTTTAATGAAGGTCAAGTGTTCTTAGGAAAGTTTTACATAAATTAGTTCCTCATGTACTGTAACTCTGGAATAAAACTGATGCTACCATTGTAAATAGACAGCAATGCAGCTGTACACTTACTTAAAAGTTATTGTGAGTTGTATTAGCCCTATGAGTGAATGAATCTCCACTAATTAACAAAACCACCATGTAGACTTCAAATCTTACATATTAGAGATAATTACTCCCATTAATTATGATTGTGTCTGTATATGTTTGTTTATGGTTTGTACACTATATGGTCAAAAGTATATGGACATGCTTCCTAACTATTGTTGTCAAGTGTTTCAGCCATATACCCATTGCTAACAGATGTGTAAAATCAAGCACATTGCATATCTCCAAAGACGCTGACAACAGAATGGGTCATAATGAAGAGCTCAGTGACTTTAAACATGGCTCTGTCATCAGATGACACTTTTGACACAAGTTAGTCTGTAAAGTTTCTGCCCTGACAGATCTGCTATTACTGTAAGACGGAAGCTTCTAGGAGCAAGATTAGCTCAACCACAAAATGGTAGACCACACAGATTCACAGAGCGGGCCACCAAGTACTGTAGAGTGCATAAAAATCGTCTATCCTCTGTTGCATAGGATTTTAGAGTTTTATAATTGTGGATAATAGAGTTCTAAACTGCCCAGAGAAGCAACATCAGCACAAGAATGCACATCAGGAGCTTCATTACATTTTTCTGTGAGTTTCCAAGGCTTAGCACACAAACCTAAGGTCAAAAATGAATCACCCTTTAGCTCCAAATAAAGACCAGCTGATCTCCTATCCTATTCTTTCTTCTAAACATTCGGTTTGATCAGATTCATCTAGTGTTTTCTTTACCAAAACAATTTTATACCAAAACCAGTCCATACAAAACATTAGCTCATTAGTTTTATATTCAAACCAGCTCTTTTATTCAAAATGTGAAAATAGTAACATAACATAACTATATTGTCACATCCTGTCCTGTTTTATCCCCGTGTCTGATTATGCATTTTCCAATATGCATTTTTTTATATTGTACTGTTGGTATAGTTTTTATTCTATTGTTTTTTAATTTTTGCTGCTCTTATCTTGTTCTGTCCACTTTCTGCCGTGACAATGCAAATTTCCCACTTGTGGGACTAATAAAGGATTATCTTATCTTAACTTATCTTATACATGTGGTCTGCTTGTTAGTCACATGCTCTGCCCTAGTCCTGGCCCTCTGTTAGTGGATCCACCTGTTGTCTGTCTTCCCGCTCTCCTTCCCCAGGTGTTTCCACTTCCCTGTCTTATGTATGTATACCCCTGTGTGTCTTTCCCTAGGGTAGATCATCCGTAACCCTACTCTTTGTTGTGATCCTGTTCATGCTCATTAAGTTTAGATACCAGTCATTTGAGTTACTGTGTTTTCTTGTTTTGTTA
This sequence comes from Brycinus macrolepidotus, assembly GCA_037974445.1. NCBI lineage: Eukaryota > Metazoa > Chordata > Actinopteri > Characiformes > Alestidae > Brycinus > Brycinus macrolepidotus. The sequence continues at coordinate 12,131 of JBBPCZ010049371.1, forward strand.
GATAAAATAAATGTCTGTGCTTTCATTTAGGTCCACCCTCATCCTCCATCACCCAGTTCTCACTACATATGTATAAAAACTATAATATGAAAATGTACTTGCAATAGACTAACTAAAATGTTCAGTTGGGGGATGGACTGTGCATGTTTATCAGGATACATTTCTCCAGCTTCTGCAGAAACAAATGCAGGGTGATTTCATTCTTTTCAACAGTGCAGTGTTTCTAAAAAATAAATAAACAACACATCTCACATCAATAAAAATCTCACAATAAGACATAAGCCAATAACAATAAAGATCCAGTTGTATAGTCACACCAAAGTAAACTTGCTTTTAATCTCCATTTTAAGACTGTCATAACCATCAAGGGAAAACAGCATTTAAACAGGTAACCATAAGCTGCACATGCATCAGTGGAATGGTGCAAACCCAGCATTTAGCCTGTGTTCTTTTAACACAATCCTCAACATTATGTTATGCAGTATAATTCAGTTATGATACAATTTTATACATTCTGTATTTGTAACAAATCTTTAATTAATCTCTAGTGCTGTGAACTAAAAAGACATTATATTAAAACATACTGTATGATGCTGATTGTATGCTTTCAAGGTTCTGTACAAGCCATTCTGAATATATATGGGCTCAGACAGCAGTTTCTCACCTTGACAGATAATTTTCAAGGCTACAGAAAGGTCAAGGAGAATCAGAGCAGAAGACAGGTTGGCTGATCTAGCTGCATGAAGTTCTTCGGAGACGGCTAGTAGTGCAGTTTCAGT
>JBBPCZ010049381.1:0-12907 GCA_037974445.1 Brycinus macrolepidotus
CCATCCAGCACCTTTGGGATGAACTGGAACAGAGATTGTGAGCCAGGCCTTCTCGTCCAACATCAGTGCCTGACCTCCTAAATACTCTACAAAATGAATGGGCACAAATTCCCACAGAAACTCTCCAAAATCTTGTGGAAAGCCTTCCAAGAAGACAAGAAGCTGTTATAGCTGTAATTTGAATGGAACGTCAGTTAAGTCTCTGTTGGTGTAATGGTCAGGTGTCCCAATACTTTTGTCCAAATAGTATAGATGTCCATTGGGTTTTTTTTTAAAATTTTTTATTATTTACTTTTATTTTTTATTAGAAATGTAACCCTTGGTTGGCTGCCCGTGAGAACTTTTCTCAAGATAGACATGAGGTTCATTTTGGAGTAGACTTCAGTTCAATTTGTACAAAACAGGAAAAACTTGCAAAGACCAACTCTTTACTGGCCTTCGCCTTTTACTGAATTATCTGTGTAGACCTTTGTTGTTTCCTGTGTGTTTGCTCCCAGCGGAGGGTGGCACCGCCCTTGTAACGTGTGACTGTACCTGCCTGTGTGTGTGTGTGTGTGTGTGTGTGTGTGTGTATGTGTGTGTATGTGTGTGTGTGTGTGTGTCAACAGCAGTCACTCCTTTGTCACACCTCTAATTGTGTTTGATTAGGCTACAAAGTCCAGAGTCATGAACAGAATAGCGTCCTAGCTGAGCCTAAGGGCATCTAAACGTTTACTCACAATCAAGAAAAAACACATAAGGGCTATGTAAATTGTTTCAGGTCCTAGATGAATGAGTTTTGTAGTGCTTTGCTTTATAGGGGAGTGGCCCTATTATGCTTTAGCAAATATGTGTTTCATTAACAAATGCAGAACCTAGAAGCTCCGATAGAAGCTCTGAGAAGTGACAATGTTGTAAAATGCAGTTCTTCAGGACGTAGATAAGGCCACTAAGAATCAATGTGAGGCGTAAACGTTGGAACCCGTCACCAAACCTTCAGTGTTATTAAGGGGTTTCTTATTTAATGTTAGAGAATTCTACAGATGAAACAAAGTCAGGAAGATGCCCTCTAACTTCTATATTTAGATGTATCACTTTTTGAACTACATTTTTTGGACGCTTTAAAAGGCCCTGCATGTACCTCTCCATCATGAATAGATTTGAAAAAAATATGTTGAGTTCAAAACCTTATCTCAAGACCATCAACAAACAGTGTTTCATACATCAGCAAATGTGTAACTATTTCAAGTAATAGCTTTTTGTGAGACTTTGCACAGTACACAATTACATAAAATATGAAACATCTGGAATTCCCCTTTAAGGACCTAAATGGTCCTTTCCCATCTGTGTGACACAGCTGAAACTTGCCTGGACTTCCAACTGTACTTCAACAGGATTGTATTTGCCACTATAGCCTTTGAGGAGGTGTACGGTTGCAGCATAATGACGCTATAAAATCAGAGATGTGCAGCAACCGTCTAAAGACGAGAAGCTGACAGACAGCGTGCACTGTAAAAAAAAAAAAAAAAAAAATGTGTAGAGTGTATATGTAGGTAAGCCTAAGTGTTAAAACGGTTGAATATACCTTGTGATGTAATTCATAATGAAAAAAAGCAGTAGACAGTCTTGGGAATAAAACAATAGCTTCTTTTATTTCACATCACCTGCTTTGGCCAATGGTTAAATAACCTCTAGAGAGTCCCAGCCTTCTGTCTAACCTTCTTGCTTGAACATGCGTCAGTAGCATTTTTCAAATTATTCTCCTGCAACCTCAATAGCTGAAGCCGCCTTGTTTGCCCGCCAGGTGGCCAATCAGCTGCCAGAACTCGTGGAACGTCAGTTCGCCGTCATTATTCTCATCCAATGAGCGCATGAGCTGGTCAATCACAGCTGGATCTGAGGCATTCTGCAGGTAATCAGACAGGACAGAGAGGCATTCATATACGGTTTAAAACCGACCGAAAAACAGTTCAAAGTGACAGCAGTGCCATAGAGTGGCAATCTGGGGTAGCACACATTCTTTTCTTTCTCTTCCTGTGCACCACTCATCTACGAGAATGACTAGGAAAGTGCATTATCCAGCTCAGTCATTTTTCTTCTTGGAGAAGTTGTTCAGTTTCTGACTGTTAAGCTTGTATGGCCTCACAAAACCACCAATAACTCTAGGCAAGTACAACTTTGAGAAGAATCCTTCTTTCCAAAGATCTGGTACATATTAAATTCATGACTCCAAACAAAACGGAAACAAGATCTCCACCAACATCAATAGTGAAACGAACAACGTCTCACACCTTTGTTAAAACACTGATTCCACAGAGTCACAAGATAACCTCACAGCACATTACTAAAAACAAAGTGCCGGAGCACACAGAACGCGAGGAGCATACTGAGAAGGAGAGGAACGTCTGACCTTGACAAAGTTCGGTAGCTGAGACACCACAAGGCTTTGAAATTCCGCTTTGTTGAGGGTTTTTGGAGAGTCATCATTGCCAGCATAAGTCTTGAACTGGGTGACCAGGACATTAATGGCTGACTCCATGGTGAGTGGTTTGGAGATTTTTGGGTGGACTGAAAAGAAGAAGAAGAAGAAAAAAAAAAAAAGACACCAAAGAGAATTGAGTAACTGTTAATTACTCTGGCATTGCACAAGAAAAAAAAAAAAACTACTTACATTTCTGAAGTATATTACCATAAAAGACAAAGAAAACAAAAACTCATAGATCATCCTAAAGAAACATGTGTAACATCTTGTAACCTCTAAAGCAATAAAAAACGACCAAAGAGTGATTCAAGAGTTAGCCAGGAAATATTAGTTTTAGAAATAGCAAATTTCACCGTACCTGGGTGGTGTCGAGATAGGCGAGACATGTGGACATTTTTCATCTCTCTTAAGCTCCTCTTATATCCCCTTCTCCCTAAAGCACAGCTCAGCGGAAAACGAGAATTTTTCCACCCCACCCCCCACCCCCAAATTTCCACAAACGGTCAGGATACTGTTATCTGCTTTACAGATCTTTCCACTACAAGTAATGCTACATATAAACATGAAATCTCCAGGGATAGTGAAGTCCTTTAACAAACCGTTGAAAACAATTACTAGTAAAATATGAGGCGTGATAACTGCAAATGTTTGGGCTCCAACTCTCCGAACTACTTCAAACATCACACTGGCTACTTTTAATGACAGTGAGCTGCTTTCTTAAACAAAAGTACCTATTCGAAATAATGAATTTTGCATCACAACTTTTATTGACATTCAAAAATTGTTCATAGTGATCTATTCCCACTTTTATTTATTGTCTGAATCCAGTCCAGCCATTGGATTAAATTTGTTTTGGACACCAAAGATCTTTTATATAAGATTTTGTGAAAAACTCAACAGTTCTCCCCAAATCTGCATTAAGTGAGCTCAATTAAATTTATTTTGTTGTATTTACAAATTGGCCAAGAAAAAGGCCTAACTGATGTATAAATCATCCATAGGAGTGTAAAAATAGACTGAAAAACCACAAATTATGCCTACGATTTAATACAATGGCTGTTCTCCTTAATGAGCATGTATTTCTCTAAACCACTATTCAAATCTTTCAATGCAGGCTTAGATTTAAACCTAAAAATAACTAAATTGACTACTAGAATCTCAACCACATAAATAAAGGCACATTATCAAACATAAAAATTTCCATAAAAAAAAACCCAAATCAAACTACTACTCAGGAACAATGCACAAAGACTGTAATGTGAATGTGGATAAGATTGTGCAGTGCAGTAGGTAGTTTGATTTTGTCAAATATTTTAATATGCAGACATTCAAATAACTGATGAAACTGGTACCATGATCCCTGTTAACGTGTCTTACAGATTCAGCAATTTACTGTTTTCTCACAAACAAAATGAAATCAAATCAGTATTGCCAATGTACCTGACAAGTAAAAATAAAAGTGTTCACAACAGTGTTCAGGTGGTTTGTTATGCTCCTAAACATCTTTTAAAAAAAGTGGTCAAACCTATACAGAGCAGAAACAAGTTTCACACTTGACCAGTCAACAAAGAACTTTAAAAGTAACCAATGCTTTACACAGCAAGCGAGGTGGGGGGGGTGGGGGTGGGGGTGGGGGGGGGGGGAACAGACACGACAGGGCACCCAACATACAGGTGGAACTTCACTAAATGACAAGACTCCAGAAAGACACTCTTTGCACATAGTATAGCCTGGGGAAAATTACCAACGTCTGGATAGAATGTTTCTCGGTCATCTTGTTTTAGTGTGGTATTGAATTCTTTCTTATGGCTCATGTTCTAACCAACATACCGAGCTCTACTCAACTTTGCTGCTCTATGCAAAAGGGGCAGCAAATTTCCACAGTGCCTCCCTCTCAAACTGCTCCATTTCCTCCTCCAGCGCGTCACTGTCAACACCCAGCAGCGAGTCCTCCAAAACATCGGCTAGATCCTCCAAAATGTCTGCCACATCTTCAGCAAACTCACTGAAGAGCATTCTGTCATGGCAGAAGATGCCGCCGCTGAAGAACTGGGCGACGAGGCGACGAAGAGCTTCCAGGTTCTCCTCGGAAACACCTTCCAATTTGTTCAGGTAGACTTCCAGAAGGGCCTGGAACTCCAACAGCTTGACAGGAACGAGTCCTTCTGCATCAGCACATTCTGCCGCACCCCGGCAGTGTTCAGGAGGGTTCTGGTTCCTCCTAAGTTTCTCCTCCTGGTGCTTCCAGAAGCCCACTGGTTCATACCGTTGATGGTGCTGTTTTTGATGATTACGCTGGTGGTGGTGGTCTGGCTTTGTCTGCCAAGGCCTCTCTTGTTTCCTCCTCTCTCGCTCCAGCTTCCTCTCATCCTTTTTATGGTCCCACTCATCATGGTACTTCTTGAAGTGCTCTTTTTGTTTCGAGCCACCATAATACTTGTCTTTGCCAAGCTTCCACTCTGTCTTCCCTTCCATCTCTTCCGTTTTCCACTGATTACTCTTCTTCTCACCCCACTCCTTCCTCCCCTCTTTGTACTCCTTGTGCTTCCTCTTCCACTCATCTCTCTTGCCCAGGTGGTCCACCTGTTGTGAGAGCCTCCGCTGCATCTCAACCAAACTCTCCCTCAAGCCCTTCTTGGGCCAGGCTTGTTTCTTTATCCCTTCCAGTCTCTTTCCGCTCTCCTCCAAGAGTGTTTTTTGTCTCTTAAGCGCCTGTTGCTTATCCAGCCATCCGTCAGTCCCTGTAGTTCCGTGACCATCACTTGGAGCACCGGGAGAAGACGGGACAGAGCTTGGGGAACGTTCAGTGGCTTCCTCAGCTAAAGGAGACAAAAGTGGCGTCTTTGAAATGTCGATATGCAAGGCTTATTATTATCATAATATTAATAATTAATAATCCAGATTAACATTGCTTGTTTTCTTCATGTTATTAAGAATAGCCCTTAAAAATCTAGTCATATCATGTTTCTTACCTTTGTTTGCTTTAGTTCAATCCCTCTTTATTTCATGAAAAGGCATTATATGGGTAATAATAGTTTAGAAGCAAGTATTTCTAAAGTGTGTGAGCACAACTTCTTAGACTGACCACCATTCATCAATTCCTACTGCTTATCAGGTCCTTTTTTACATCAGTTTGATAAATGTCCACATTTTTGCAATTAGGCAACTTGTTTTTCTATATTGTGTTGACAAATGAAGGCCAAATTCTCTGAAACACCGATCTATCATTCATTGTGACAAATAAAGTCAACCTATCAACCTGTATCTTCCTCAGTACTTTACATTCATACAGCGTTTTTTAAAAACGCTTAAAGGACCCATATCCTACATTTGAAAAAAATATTTCCGATGTTAAATGTTGGCTGGAAATTCCCAAGCTAATGATAATATTTATGCCACTTAAAATAGGTAGGATAAACAAAAACACGGATCAACGGATCAACAGATCACATTACAGATGTGTAAAAATAAAACAGAAATTACACATCACAGAAAGCTAATCAGAATCGCAATACTTTAGATGAAGAGACACAAACAAAAGTGACTCCTCAAGTCCATCATGGCAAGAAAACAAGACAGTACAGTCATAATTCAAAATGTGTTTCAAACAACTGCTCTGTTGAACTGGTAAACACATTTCTTGCCAGTTAACTCATTTCACATTGCTTGAATCTGATGATTTCAGTTATGGCATGCAGCCAAACCAACAAGTCACATCAGGGACGACTGTCCACAGAGAAAATGATGGCACAGCTAAAACAAAGATCATTAAACTAGATAAGCACTTTTAAATGACTACAAGACTTTTGAACATCACCCAAACAAAGGTACAAAGGTGGCTCTGCAAGCTGGACTGATGATCCAAGTCTTGTACGCTGTTTGACTGCATTAGTTATGTGGTTGGAAGGCTATGATATAGTGGCATAAAGGCTGGAAGAGAATTTAAAGTTAGCAGTGCAGATGCTAATTACGAAAAAGCAGACTGACAGACGTGTAACCTCTGCTAGATGCTGATGTAAATCATTTCTTGCATGAGTCTCTGACCTCTGACCTCTGAGTCTGAGGTGAAAATCTAGCCATAACAATGCTTCTTGCATTACCAGTCGTGTTAAGAATGACGATATTTACATTCAGGAACAGCCTCTTTCAGCACATCAGCCAGATGGCACCTTATGTATATACACTATTAGGACAAAAGTATTGGGACAAACCTGTTTTTTTAGGGTTTGGGCTAGGCCCCTTACTTCCAGTGAAGAACCATCTTTATGCTTCAGCATACCAAGAGTTTGTGGACACACTTTGGGGAAGAACCTTTTCTGCTCCAGCATGACTGTGCCCCAGTGCACAAAGCAAGCTCCATAAAGACATGGTTGGATGAGTTCAGTGTGGAAGAACTTGACGTACAGAGCCCTGACCTCAACCCCATCCAACACCTTTGGGATGAATTGGAACAGAGATTGCGAGCCAGGCCTTCTCGTCCAATATCAGTGTCTGACCTCAATAAGAATGAATGGGCACAAATTCCACAGAAACTCCAAAATCTTGTGGAAAGCCTTCCAAGAAGACTGGAAGCTGTTATAGCTGCAAAGGGGGACCAACTCCATACTAAAGTCTATGTATTTGAATGCAATGTCATTAAAGTCCCTGTTGGTGTAATGGTCAGGCGTCCTAATACTTTTGTGGAATATAGTATAAGTTGGTCATGTTTAGAGAACTATTTTTTAAAGTTCCTATGTGCCAGTCATGTGCTGTAATGTGCCGTTACTGTAACAGACCTCTCTGTTGCTCAAGAAGTCCATTTAGCCACCATAATCACACTGAATAGTGCCTTACCAGCTCTTGACAAAGTTTTGCCTTTGTTTCTTCACTAACCTGTTACATCACATGGTAACTGAAATGCAGTCTGCTTGGAATTTCATACCATGACTTGACCACTTTTAACAGAAATCGGAATCCTGTGGCTTGAGCGCATTTAATCTCAATAAGAATCTACAATTTGAAGGCCCGTACACATGCATCTATCTAGCCTGCAAATGAATGTAAAGCACAGAGGTTATGACCAAAAAAGTGGGGAAGAATTCAATCCTGAAACAATCATTTGCATAATACAGAAAAGGGGTAAAATGACACTAGGAGCCTGTATTCCATGACCAGCAATAAGCTGTGAACACTATAGTAATTCATATTTTTCCATTCTCCTGAGCATTAAGATGCTATACTTGCATCTAACTATGCTGAACTGAAGTGTGATCCGTTAAGTGCAACAACATCTATCTCATTTAAATGATTTGTTTGACACCAATGGGTTCCTAAAACAAATAACATAAAGTAAGTGACTGTCCAATTCAAACCAGTTCAACAAATCTACATTAGAAGTGCAATATTGCAATATTTTATTTTTTATTTTTAAAATTTGATTTAATATACTTTTATTTTGTACACAATTCTACCCTAATATTTCTTCTGAAGTTCTCAAGATGGTGCAAGACCTTGTTTTTCTCTTGAAAATTGGAAAGGAATTCAATGGGAAGATTCAAGAGTTGTGTATTATTTTCCTCATGACTTATAATGCCTTTTCATAACATATGTTAGAAATAAATTGTGAAGTATCACAGAATCCAAAGTTTTTTATTTTTTTATATTAAATGTGCTTAAACTGAAGGTTTCCTTCAAAAGAGATGGGGGAAAAACAGCAGCAAACAAAGTTCATTAGAATTTTAAGCTTCTTCCACCTTGCTAATTATTGCTCTTTACCTGTGAGTTGGGTGAGCTCACTGATCCTAGCTTTAAGTGCCTCAAGTTCTTCTTTTAGGGCAGGCAGTACAGATAGTTCTTCTTTCATCTTAGCATTTTCTTTGTCAGTAGCTCCTTTTTCGGCCGCTATCCTCAGTGCCTTGTCCAACTCTTCCTTTTGAGTCTGAGAAAAGGATTGTACACAATTAACTTTCAGCTGTAGACTACCAAAGCCAGAGGTGGAAAGGAACAAATTATGTTTACTTTCCTTAAAGAACTTGAGTACATTTTTCAAGTAATGGTACTTTTTGAGTAGAATTAAATCCCACTACCTTCAATTTTAAATACTGTTGTAAACCAGTCAGAACAAAGCCTGGTTAAATTTAAAAGATCCAGTTCATAAAGGTAAAAAATTCGAAGCATGTGTAGTTGAGAAAAAAGGTCACCAACACATATGTGGAACATAAGCTACTTCATCTTTATACAAATTCCAATAAATGACTTATTATCAAATATGTCTCCCAACATATATATACAAGTTTTTCATTAATCTTTTTCTAAATAGCATTGGCAGCAGATTCTGCTAGGCGCAAGATGGGGCCTCTACAGATTGGATTAGTTTGTCCAGTATATCCAACAGGTGTTTGATTAGTTTGAGATATGGGGAATTTGGAGCCCACGCCTACGTCTTAAACTCTGTCATGTTCCTCAAATTATTCCTTAACAAGTGTGTCCTTCCTTCGTCTGCTTTTTCTTCAAGAACTGACTGTTCATTTTCTGCCTAGTATATCCCACATCTCTTAGAGGTGCCATTGTAAAGACATAATCAATGGTATTCACTTCACCTGTCAGTAGTTTTAAATGTTGTGGCTGACAGGTGTACATGACAAGATAAGAAGTCAGCATAAAACAACAAAACAAAAACTGTTAGAATTTTCTAACCTGTAGTTGCACCTCCAGTAAGGAAATCTGTTTGCTTTCGTGAGCAAGTTTTTCAAGAAGTTCCTAGAATGAAACAGATTTGGAGAAATTATGAAATAAAGCTGCACGTGTTCCATCTACACACTGTTCAATGTGTAGGAATAAACAGAATTCATAAGTTAAAATGGTTAAGGTAAGGCTAAAGTAGCAAGAAAGAGAGAATAAAAAAGATACTATATTTAGAAAGCAGCCAACCTGATCACTTAGCTCAGAGCCATCAAAGTCTTCTCAGGGGAGAGCAACACAAAGAAAAACATAAAGAGACAACAAGAGAGAGAGAAGAAAGACAAACAACAATAAGAATATCAATAACCTAAGACATACAACTTAAGTATGCACTCTCACATGCTGCAGGGATGCATAACAAAGAATGCATTTGAAGTGCCTCAGCATTTCTGTGCAAGCACATTGCCATGTAAACAATGCAGTCTATACTGGAAAACAGATATAGGTTGATCTTTATACCACATTAAATCTAATGACAGGCCGTGTAACTACCACCAGCTTTAAGGAATGGTTTGAACTTCTAGGGTTTTTATCAACTTCTATTGTTTCTTAGTAGCATTCGCCTCTTGTGGTAAATGAAACAAGCAAAATTCAGACTCCAATCATGTTGTGGTAAATGCTGCAAACAAACCTTAGAAGTCGATAGTCACCTAAATCTTTTCTTTAAATACATTCCTCAAACTCCTCATCTGATCAACTATACCAGAGGTAAGAAGAAAATTGTTTAAATTAGATTTTTTGCAATTCCTTAGGATAAGTACTAAAAGTGAATTCATGAGTACACAATGCACTTTCTCAATGGCTGCTTACTACTGATCTGCAGTTGAAGGTTATCATTGACTATAAGAAAGGGAACACTTGTAGTAAATGCTTAGTGCAAGGGCAAAGCTGTGAATAGTGCATTCAAGTTACTATAAGTAGCACATACACTGGTAGAAGTGGCCCTTAGGCTGAACACTAGGACCAATGTGCTATTTTCTTTCAAAAGAGTGAATAGTAACATTTATAGCATGATGATGGTCCTGAAAGAGCACTAAAGGGAGACTTCTACTTATGGGCAATACACAAGCTTATACTGCCATCTAGCAGTACCATCTCGGTACCTACCACCAGGATGGTCAACCATGACACCTGAAGACAAAACGTAATTATAATCAGAAAGCTTGAAGTGAGCTAAAACATGAAGAATGCAGTCTGGAAATAGACCTTTCATTAAACCCCTGCCCTAAATACCAACAGTCTAATTGTACTGTAGCAGCTGCAATTAGGCCTAACAAGCATATAGAGCTTTACAAAACATTGCAACATTGTAAAAAAGGTAACAACAGTGTGTGTGGCAACATTGTGTAAACCGGCTATGCCAAAAGTCTTTTCCTAACTAAAGAGTCTAATATGGATTCAACAGTTTGGCAAACACAAAACACACATGAAGTTCAGGACCTAGCTTCATTCTTATTGGGTAACCCAATAAACTTACTATCGTATTATCATATAAAATATTGCAAAATTCCTATGAAGTGAAATGTAGAAAAACCTAAAGCACAATGACTGCTTAATCGCTGTCTGGTAACTAGTTTCGGCAACCATGGACGTATTTAGCAATGTCACTAATGTTATTTTTTAAATATAATCATAATTTACATAATTTACCTTACTTCCAGCCCAGGAACAACACAGATCTTTTATTACCATCTCATCTGCATTTAGCACTATCTTAAGAAGCCTCTCTCTCTTATTTCTGTGGGATTTAGCCCCTATCTTTAACCTTTTATTAGCCTTTATTAGCTGATTAAGGTTGCTAAGCGATCACAAAATTGAGAACGTGGCCTTCGAATGCATACAGGCCTTCTTCTTAACTCACTTCTTGCCAGATGAAAAAACAGTCACCAAAAAGTCAAAGAGTCCCTGATCCTCCCAGATCACACGTAAACAGGGTTCCCACTTTTTAGTAAGTCACTTCTCCAGATCTTTTTCCATGACTTAAACTGCGGTCAGGCTGAACACCAAAAAATGTGCCTGGTGTAAACACTAATCCAACTGAACGGAAAAAGACGTGGGCTCAGGAACCCACTTTTCTCTTTTATTCCCTACATTTCCTTCAAAATCACATTATACCAATACCACCCATAAACACCTGAAATGTTTCACTCATGTGAAGAAAATGCAAGGCAAAAGTCAAGAGCGTCCGCTACTTTTTATACATGGCAGCTCGCTCTTCAGCGTCCTTAACATTAAAGTTAACAATACAACCTCTACCGGTTCTTTACAGAGTAAAACAATGATCTTAACACTTAACTTATGAAAACTTTATCTAAGGATCAGGCTTCAGTGAAATATTAGAAGCATACAGACTTACACACCAATAAACAACAGTGGCTGTGTCTGTTCACATTTACCAAACGTAATCTCCCTGTTTCTCTTCTTAGAGTGAGTGGAACAGTGAGAGACTAACAGAAAACCTTACATTCAAATATATTCAAAATTTTATACATAAAAAAATATTTAAATCTCATCAACCTTTGACAGACACTGCACTTTAATAGTGCCCTCTGTCTCCATTTGTAACATGACTCATTCCCAATATATGAGTTCAGAACATATGCAGAATGCATCCAGTTTAGAGGAAGTTCAAAGGTAGGCTGTATCTGTCCACATACTCCAGCATTTCAACCTTTAACAGGTATAAATAGACCTAAAACAGGACATCAAAGGCTCAAAATATGTGACATCAGCTCAGGAAAAAATGTTTCAGTGGACTGACAGTTAAATTTGACATACACTGTATGGACAAAAGTATTGGGGCACACTTCTTAATTACTGAATTCAGGTGGCCCCTTACTTCCAGTGAGGACAATCTTAATGCTTCAGAATACTAAGACATGTTGGACAATGCCATGCTTCCAACTTTGTGGACACAGTGTTTGGGGAAGAACCTTTTCTATTCCAGCATGACTGTGTCCCAGAGCACAAAGCAAGGTCTATAAAGACATGGTTGGATGACTTTGGTGTGTTGTGTCCATATAGTGTCCATACAGTGTATTCCATGACCTTACTGAGGTCAAGTTGATCAATTTAGTCTGAAACGACTGGAAAACTAGTCTGTACATTTCCAGGTTATGAAGGATGAGTAGGAACCCAGTGTAAAACCCTGAAGCCATGTTGCAGACGGCAGTGAAGTACATACTGTGTGCATCCTTTCTGTACGACTCACCTGAGAAGAAAAGGGAGCCAAGACACAGTAGTGCCAGAGCTCCTATGATGAGATGATTCAGGGAGAAGCCTGATTTCTCCTCTTTCCTCTCTGGCAGCTTAAACTCCTCTTCTTCCTCCTCTTCCTCATCTGAACTCTGTTTCTGCGGCTCAATGTGTTGCACATGTCGGAGCCTCAGACCATCGCCTTCTCTTGTCTGGTCCACTGAGATGTCTGCACCCACATTTTCTGCATGAAAGAGAATAAAGATAGTCACACAGAACTAAGATAAGATAAGATAAGACAACCCTTTATTAATCCCACAGGTGGGACATTTGCATTGTTACAGCAGCAAAGTGGACAGAACAAACGAAGAAAGTAGAAGCAGCAGAACCAACAGAATAAAAGCTGTACAACCCAACAGTATAATATAAATGCTATACAACACAACAGCATAAAAAGTATAAAAACTTTTTATAAAAAGTTATAAAAAGTACTGTATACAAGTATTACAAAAATGTAAATATAGACGTTTG
>JBBPCZ010049401.1:0-12907 GCA_037974445.1 Brycinus macrolepidotus
CCGGAATCAAATTCCTTGTATGTGTTCGCTCACATACTTGGCCAATAAACGCGATTCTGATTCTGATTCTGATTCTATGGCATCCCTCAATACAGCCTTCATGTGAGCCCACACATTGCGTTCATCATGGCAATGAAAGTCCTGCTTTTTGTTGAGGAAAGCCAACAGATCATTATACTTTCTGCTTTGTGGAACTTCTGCAAAGTTAACAAAGGTTTTCCCTTCTTTTGCTGCCCTGTCAGAAAAGCTGCCCACAGAGGTCCTTCAAATTCACTCATTGTACTTTGCACAGGTGCGATACATACAGTGCTCACTGGTAGTACCACTTGCAATAACTGCTAACAACTACAAATGCAATCTGATGCAATCTGTCCACAAGCAGCTTGAAATTTTCATGGTCTTTGCAAGCACAGTCTTTTGCTGGTGTTATTTAACGACTGTGTCTCACAAATGGTCTATATGACAATTTAAGGTCTCTCATGACTGTTGCATTGTATTGTGCATGGAGTTCCTCCAGAGAGTAAAGCAGTGCCCTGCTTTGATGCATTTTATTTTTTACCATGTCTAGTTTTTCTGCTATGCTATTCTTCTTATCCCTACAAAGAAAGCTGGCCACTTCCTCTCTTCTCATTTCTGAAGTTTTCCTTTTTTCTCTTTTTTTATTGATCATTTTCTGTTCTTTCTGTTCTTTACTGCCTGGAGTTCCCTTTCAACTTTGCAAAGTTCATACTTAAGCTTTTCCCTCTATCAGTACTGAGCTATTATATTTGTTTGTTCCTTCCTTCCCTTGCAGGTCTTTGAGATGCCTGTAGCCTCTCTGCAGCTGGCTATTCATATTCATGATAGTTAATGTGATTTTGCATGGGCTCAGGATTGTCTACATTGTCTTGCCCTTCTGCTGACTTGATCCTGAATGGTGGAGTTAAGTTGAAAACATCAGCAAGCATCCTTTTCTTTTCCCTGTGTCCTTTTCTTTCCCTTCAAACATATATATTTTTTAAGTAAATGCTCATTTTTAATGATTAACAATGTTTCCCTGGGATTGTGCCATTTGAGCCTTAGCACACCTGACCATATCCTAAAAAGGTCAAATTACTTACTAATCTTAGTAAAATTAGTGTAGGAATTTAATAGCTCAAAACTAATTATAATTGATTCTCCACCAGATAAATATTAAATATAATATTTATCAATTAATTTATTCAATTTATTACTCACTAAGGTGATTTGTATCAAGCAGGTTTATCAAGTACTCTAGTAAATTACCCGTCCACCGGAATAATTCAAAAGGAATACCTTAACTTTACCAGTTCCTTTTAATTGCGCAGTTAATCGGAACTCGCTTGAGAGAGAGGAATTAGAGGATTTCTAATTTGAGTTAAATTTTAAGAGCATGGTAGGTTATCGACCAAGCAGGGACTTCACACATTTCGAAGCAAAGAAGCAGAAGTCACGTATATTAACAAACTAACATTTATTAACTACGTAAGACAAACAAGAACACACGAAAGTATAACACATGAAACAGAAGAATGAATGAGAGTTATTGATTGATGGGTATATGATGAGCTAACCTGATGGTTTCAACGGATATCTTTCATCTACCTTCACAAGCGTCTATGAGAAAGCGCAGAACTCAACCCGGTCCAAACCCCAGAAATTGAATTAGCTCCCTATGAGCACCTTTTTGCACCAGAATTTCACCAAAAAGAAACCCAGCTAAATGCGTTTTACTTGTTGCGGGCCCTCGTAAGGATGAAGTCTGGTCCGGGGCGCGGCAGCTTCCCGAGTGACTGGTGATCTCAGGAGCGGGGCCTTTGGTTGTTCCGTCAGGGTGGTCTCTCGTGAACGGTTGCGGAGTTCCCAGTTGAGACGCAGCAGTTGTTGGGTCTTCAGAATGGAGGAGCGGATGAACACGCCTTTGCAGGGTTTCCTCTCGTCGGTTGATCACTCCGGCGGCTGCTCAACTCAAAGTTCCAGTTCCTCCTGATCTGTTTAAATCCCCCGCGCGGGGTTCGGGCTTCGCCCCCACCCTCTCATGGCGGACCAATCCGCTGTGAGCCTTTTTGGCGCGCAAAGCAAAAGGGAGGACGGCTCTTTTTTGAGTATGATATTATGGTCAAATGGAATAAAGTTACATAACTTATACATAATACAAAATTATGTCTCGACACTTGCAGCATATTATGGGTGAGTTCCAGCACTTTCTCATAAGACCAAACACGAGCCCGGTATCATTAAGCATTGCCAAAGTCGGGCTTAACCTGTAAATATCATGCTTGTTTAAATCATGAATACCTCAAAAAGGTGTCAAATGAATGAATTTCATAAGTGGGGCAACTCTTGTTGGTGGTCAAAACCCATTATGCCTTTATATAGATGGTTTTGGACTTAATTTTGGGGGCAAATCAGAGGCTCTCTTCTTTTAAGACAGCTTTCTTTGTTCTCTCGACCATGTGGCCCAGAGAGAGGGGGAGGGCGCAGCCCACATGTCTTCTTTAATGGCACGTGGGGATGCATTAATTATCCTAGTCAATAATGCTCTCCCCCGGTATGTTTTAAGTGGATGGGGTATCTATCACCTGGTTAGTTCTTTATTTCCGATTAGAATGAGTCCAAAAACAAATACTTTATCTTGGGTTTTCACCAAACAAGCCTGCCCAAAGGATACATTATAGGTATATTAGGAAGCTGACTTAAAGACGTCAACCTTACGGTCATATAATATCGCGTTATCTCTTAAATACTTTAACGCGTGGGATGAGTATATTTTAACACAACATATGAGTATAATGTTGAGAGATTCGGCTGAGGTGTGGTAAACCAAAAGGGTAGGTCAAAGTTCAGGTCTCCTGGGATCACAGGGATCTCCAGTTCTCACACTGTTGCCTGATCGTCGCCTGAGACTTATTAAACTTTGTGTTCCTGCAGTACCATCACTCACAGGTCTTGAAATGTAATGGATATCAGTAACCTTGTGGATTCGGGTCAAATTGATACCAAACACCAAATACCTTCTCTTTGGTAGATATAGGATTTCATAAACACACGCATACACAGGACAAAATACAGCGAAGGATATAGAAAATTAATCCTAGGGTCATCTAATACAGCGTCACTCTTTTTCTTCTTTTAAACGCCTAGGTTAAGAATGGCGTAAGATGCATAAGGCAATGCCCAAAGTGAAGAAAAGAAAAGAACAACAGGGAGTCTCTTGTGTGAGCACATTTCCAGGCCTGGTCATACTGAGGTCAGTTCGTGTGACTGGTCCTAGGTTTATTGCAGGAAGAAGGGTATCTGATCACACGAGGAATGCGACTGAGCCATCTGTTCTGTGATTAGCAGTCCAGGGCAGACAAGAGGGAGCCTTGGTCGGCTCTCAGGGGGGTGATTAGGCCAAGGTGTTTATCTCCCGTTTGCATCTTTCTGATGCATACCAAATGGCTTGGTGTGATTCTGGTGAAGTTTATGGTTCCGCGTGACCCTGCGGTCAGTAATCTGGCCTTCTGAATCTTACATTAGTTACTAATCTTGGCCTGCAGGGGTTAGTCATCAAGGGTCCTTCCCTGAGATAGCAGCATGGTCCTCTTGCATGGTATTAAAAAAATGACTCCTTGAATAGTGGGTACATCATCTGGACATTTCAGGAAGTTGACCTGACTGGCACGATTCCCCAACCTATTTGTAAAATTCATAACAATGGTGTTTCATTACTTTTTGTCATGTCTACCCCAGAGAAGGGGGATGCAGATGCAGGAGTACTAGAGACACAGGGGGTTTAATGACAGTTGAGAGACTTAACATATTAGGAGCAACTTAAGGTAGAAACAGTCTTTAACTGAAGTGCTCAGAGCCATCCTCCTTAGCTCAGCTTAAGATGAGGGCCAATCCCATCCGAGGTTGCGAAGACGTTGCTCCTCCACCGAGTCAGGTCCGAGGAGTCCTGACTCCTAGCCGGGAAGTCACTAGGAACACAGGAATACAGAGGCTCTGCAACGTGCGGTAGCCACACCAAAAACACAGGGGACTTAGTAATACTGTGCAGGGGCCTCAGGGGATCTTTCCAGAGCTGGTGAGGCTTTGCTCCTCTGTGGGAGCCACGAGGAATGTGTACTTGAACGGGATTCTTTGCTCCTTCCTCGGAGTCACGTGGAACACAGGGAATACACACGAGACACAGGGAATGCAGCCTCTCCGTGGTGTGCAGCTGCCTCAGGGGATCTTTCCAGAACTGGTGAGGCTTTGCTCCTCTGCAGGAGACACGAGGAGTCTTTCCAGAGCCGGAGAGGCTTTGCTCCTCTGCAGGAGCCACGAGGAGTCTTTCCAGAGCCGGAGAGGCTTTGCTCCTCTGCAGGAGACACGAGGAGTCTTTCCAGAGCCGGAGAGGCTTTGCTCCTCTGCAGGAGCCACGAGGAGTCTTTCCAGAGCCGGAGAGGCTTTGCTCCTCTGCAGGAGCCTTGCTGGTTACTTCTAAAATCACAAGGGAGAGAGAAAGAGGAAAAGATCTCAGTTTACTGTGAAAGAACTTAGTGCTGGAGCCTCTCACTAGGCTCACAGTATGATGAGCTGCAGCGATCCAGATTACGTGGCACTGCGGAGAGCCTCCTGGAGCGGGAGAAGCGAGAACCAGCACGAGCGTCGGAGAGATGGCACAATCGAGCTTTCTTCCAGAACACGAAGGTGGACTCTGAGGGTTCCCTGAGTGGGTGATGAACTGTTATGATGGTTGATAAGAGTCCATGGTGGGTCATGATGGAGACAGCACACTAGACTGCTCGGTCGGCTGGGCTTTATCCTAGGGAGACACAAGGAAGGAGAACATGAGAACCAATAGGGACAGACAAACACTACACACTAAACGAGACTTCAGCTTAATGATAACAAGACACAGCTGACACAAACAGCGGGCGCCTCGCAGCCCCAATCAGGAGCACTGAGGCTTACTCTGCTACAGGTGGGCTGCGAGGCACCGCGCCGAAACATAAACAGACAGACACGTGAAACACAAGGAAGTGACAGGCACGCCTCAACTCCGCGGTCCAGGAATCCCGGCAGCTGGGGGCATGGCAGTAGCACTCCAGACGTCACACTTTTATTTAGTAATAAATATTTCAAAAGTATATTTGGTACAAAAATTGTCATGGTTACACCACAGTTGTATCATCATCCCCCAAATAGTCCCTCAAAACTGATTTAAACAAAAAAATTTTAGACTCAAAAATAATGTATGCATTTAATTTGTAAGTTCATTTTCAATTTTTCACCCTTTAAAATGTAACTTATACTTGTGGATAAAATAAAATTAGCGTTACATCAGTGACCCTAAACATTAATGAATAAGGAGTGTTTACTGATATAAACTGCACTCTAAATTAGTTTGAAAATAATCACCATACATTAAGTAATAAGGGAAGCCAAGAGGCCAATTTTAAGTCCTCAGAAAGGCTCACCAACACGATTTTTGGATCAATAGAGTTGAAAGAGATTAATATCTTTAACAATGAAATAATGTTTTTGGAATAACCCCTCACCTGTATTTTCAGTTTCCAAAAAAAGACAGTAGTTGACATGCTTCCTACTTTATAAGAAAACAACAGGTCAGGTTTCGAAGCCATTTAAGATGCTGTCAGGTTTGCTTAATTTGAAACGGTTTTATTTAATCTAAGGCTAATTAACTTGTGCTTTTAGCTTTCAAAGAATGAGGAGAAAGAGAGATGGAGAGAGAGAGAGAGAGAGATTGGGAGAGAGAGTCATACAGAATACAAATTCCCTTGCAGTTCTTGTGATTAGTCTTTAATAACCACAAAACCATATGATAATCAAGTTTACATTCACATCTAGTAGGTGAGTCTCCAACCTTATTTCATCTGAGAGCTACTATGCGAAGATGAAAGTAGCCGAGAGCTACTTATGTCTTATTATTTACATTTATTCACATGTGTCCTCAATCTAACTAGCTGAATTAAGCTTCTTTTTGTTTACTAATCTATCAAATGTCAATATCCAAAGATCGAAAATGTCTTAAATTCACATCAGTTGCATGTCAAGTTAATAGCATAATCATTTTATAGTCCACATGTGTCCATTCACTCATGTAGATATGCAGATACTTTAAGAGGTAATTGGTGAATGTTCTTATAGTTTTCTGGGTCTTCCAGGATGTAAAATTCACATACAAAGTTGCCATAGAGTGAAGTGTCCCTCTTTTACCGACTGAAACAATGGTACCGTAGATGAGGCACACATACTTGTCCTTCAGATTTGTGAAAAAAAAAAACATTTTCCCATTCCTCATGGAAATAGGATGTTTTCTACTTTATCTTGGCTTGGCCATGACAAATTTGATAAATATGTCTATTTTTTTTTAGGTTAAACTGGTTTGCTAACACCCTCAAACTCTTTACTTTAGCTCAGTCTACAGCAAAACTGGTGTGATGACGTGTTGACAAACTTGCTGGCCCATCTGGAGGGGTGTCAAAATTAGGAGGGATAGCAAAAGAGTGTGAGGGAACATGCTTTTATTTACTGTTCGACACAGGAAAAATGTGTGCATAACCAGGGTTGGATAATGGTTTTAAAATGATTAAATTGCTTTTTTTTTTTTAAAAATCGCTATCTGTTTCATTTGCATTGATTTAGTTTATACCAGATGTTGTACTTTGTTTCACTGCTAGAAAAATGTCCATGTCCCTTCCGGGACACGTCTGCTGTGAATGCCCTGAGCTGTTAATGTGGTTGCCGAAATGAGCAAAACACTCAGAAAAAAATGTCTTTTTCTTTGAAATACTTTGCAGTTTTAGTTTATTTTTCACTGAACATTTACAGTTTTAATTTAGTCTCATATTTCTATAAAATGTTTTAATTAGTGTGATTGCGACATTTTACACTGTGTAAAATGTAATTTAATACAGAATGCGTTGATTTGTAAATTATGTAAACTCATATTCAGTTGAAAATTGTTCAGATGTTGAAACTGGTAATATTTTTTGTTTGATGAAAAATATACACTCATTTTGAATCCGATGCTAGCAACACATTTCAAAAAAGTTGGGACAGGGGCATGTTTTCCACTGTGTTGCATCACCAGTTGCTGGAGTGTTGTAAAATGTCCCATTCTCACCTGATACAGGATTCCAGCTCCTCAATAGTTCTGTGTTTCCTTTGTCGTATTTTTGGTTTCATGATGCACCAAATGTTTTCAAAGGGTGATTGGTCTGGACTGCAGGCAGGGTAGTTTAGCATGCGGACTCTTCTACTACAGAAATATGTGATCCGTGCAGAATGAAGTTTGCCATTGTCTTGCTGAAATAAGGTCTTCCCTGAGAATACATTGTCTGGTTGGCAGCATATGTTGCTCCAAAACCTGTTGTGACAGCGGGCTCATAGCGTTCCACACTAAAGTTGGAACAGGGTGCTGAATGGACAGCTCCCCTCCTGCTCAACAGGGAGGAGAACAAAACCACACCATTTCAGCACTCTGTTATGGACCAACAGCCGGCACATGGCAGAGGGGCGGCCCAATTTGACACAGCATAGCTGGAAGCCAGTGAATGCAGCCCACGGTCACCATCAATGAGTATAAGAAGGAGTATTAAAGGGAGCCACGGGGGAGAGCAATATTGCTGAGGATACTAACGTCTTTTCTGTCAATGGATTATGCCAATGGATTCGAGCCCAGAGGACTTACTCCATGAAGAACAACCGCCTCTGCGTCACCTTGAAAGAGCTTTTACTCCTTGGCAACATCACTGCTCCCTGAAATTCACGCTGTTTCCTCCATTCCCCCTCATGCCTACACCAAGTTCTTGCAAACTTCCCACCCATGGGACTAATAAAGGAATATCTTATCTTGAGTGGACTTCACTCACCCATTCCTTTTGATAAATGCTGTTTTTCTTAATAAAAAAAACCCTTATCTTCACCCAAAACTCTGTTTATGTGTCTGTGTCTGAGCCTATATGTTCAACTTCAATGGTGTCTTCCCTGATTTGCAGTCTACTCTTGCAATGGGCACTAATGCAGCCCATACCATCACGGATGGTGGCTTTTGAACTGTACGCTGATAACAAGCCGAATGGTCCCTCTCCTCTTTAGCTTTGAGGGTGCAACATTCATGATTTCCAAGAAGAATTTCAGATACTGATTTGTTAGACCACAGGACAGTTTTCCACTTTACCTTAGTCCCTCTTGAATGAGCTCAAGCCCAGAGAAGGCAGCGGCATTTATGGACAGTGTTTATGTCTGGTTTCTTATTTGTATGGTAGAGTTTTAACACTTATTTGTAGATGCAGAGACAAACTGTGCACAGACAATGGTTTTCAGAAGTGTTGTTGAGCCCAGGCAATGATTTCCACTACAGAATTATATCTGTTTTTAATGCAGTGCCATCAGAGGGCCCCAAGAGGCCTTGCCCTTTGCGTACAGAGGTTTCTACAGATTCTTTGAATCTTTCAATTATATTATGTACCATAGATGCACTTTTGTGTTGAGGAATGTATTCTTGAATTGTTGCAATATTCGCTCATCTTTACTTTTGAGACATTCTGCCTCTCTGGGTTGCTCTTTTTATACCCAATCATGTTGCCTGCTGCCAGTTAACCTAACGTTGAAAGATGTTCCACAAGATGTCTCTTTAGCATTACGCAACTTTTCAAGTCTTTTGTTACTCTTGTTCCAGCTTGTGAGTGTGTTGCTGGCAGCAAAATCAAAATGAGCATGTTTTTCAAACACAATACAGTTTCTTAGCTTTAACATTTGATATGTTGTCTTTGTTCTATTTTCATTTAAATATGCTCCAACTCTTTTTGGAAATGGGGCTGTAAATACACAATTACATGTAAATCCAAAATATAGAAAAATGATGTAGACCTCGAAGCATTACTTCAGGGGAAAGCCAGCTGTTATTGATCAAAAGAGAACAGAGAGGAAGAAAACAAGGCATTCACAGTTGGCATTCTGCTGCTGTCTCACACCTTCTGCGATATTCCAGCTGGCTTCTTTGGAGCATAAAAGTTTCATTGCTCTGTCTTGGTGCTGCGTTTCTTGTGGATTATTTATCAAATAGGGCAAAGTTGTTTATCACAGAGCTAATCTTGCTCGATGCAGGTACAGGGGCTGAGGTGCCGGCTGTCTGTGTGCATATCGGCTGCATTAATTCCGCCCACCGGCAGTAGACAGCAGGAGAGCGATGTCTTTTTCATTTGACTCATGGCAAGAGACAGAATAGAACAATACAGCAGGACCACTCCATTAGTTCTATTTTAGAAATGGCACAGCTGTGTTTGTTATAGCAAAGCGCATGGCTTGCTTTAGAACCTCAAAACAGGATCAGATATGTTTTATTTTATTTTATATGATATAGCTATCATTTGAGTGATAAAGAAAAATTCTCAGAAATAACATTTTTGCAGCTGGTGTTCAGGATTGGGATGGAAAAAAATGCAAATATAGGGAATATGTATTCAGAACTACAGCTTTAATGACAGATGA
Organism: Brycinus macrolepidotus; assembly: GCA_037974445.1. NCBI lineage: Eukaryota > Metazoa > Chordata > Actinopteri > Characiformes > Alestidae > Brycinus > Brycinus macrolepidotus. The sequence goes on from JBBPCZ010049401.1 coordinate 9,490, forward strand.
AAGTGTGGTCCAAGTCCAAATACAGCTAGAGATTTCTGTGTGAGTCTGACCGAGCACATAACATCACATTTTGCATCCCAACCCATCACCAAATTTTGAGTCCAAAACTGACCACCAAACTTCCCCATCATAAATGGAATGAATAGCACTGCTTAAAGTACAAGCCAACATTAGATCATGGATAAATAAAATATAAAATAATACCAAGTTATATGGTGCAAGAAAATAACCAGAACCAAGTTAAAGTTCCTTTTTTTTACAAAACAATGCTTTAAACATCGCAAATGAATAAATTAAAATAAGCCTCCATACTGTTTTCATGCTGTGTGCAGCTGATAGCCTATAGTAAGATATTAGCCTTCACCTGAATAATCCTATACATCATGTTAGATACAACAGAAAATATTTTTGGCCTAACAAATGAAATAAAAATGTTGTTTAGGCTGCACTAAACTGTACTTTCCTGAATCGATTTGCTCTTTGTTACCTGTTTTCCTCACAAGCATAGACCAAGTGGACTGTGACCTTAGAGTGTCATAATTGATGAAAGAAGGGAGCAAGCGGTGGAAAATGTTACAATCTGTTGAAAGTGGGAGGCAGGCTATAAGAATCCTTATGTGAATTTTCAACCCAACTCAAGCCCGACACATGCTTGGAAAATGTATTGGCTCTTGTCGGGTTTAGATAAATATTTCATGCTATACACAAATTTAGCATTCATATTCATCTGTATGTTACACTCTGAAAAAGGCAGCATTCAAAATTTGCATGTTCAGGAGGATGCCTTTAGAATACTTACCCACTAAATTTACTAAGAACATTTAACATCAGAAAGAAAGACTGTTTTAAACTTAGAGCAAGGCATGTAACAAATACATATTATATGAACTCTAAAGAGGGATTCAACACATAGCTTCTTTACAAATACTAAAGTTTCTGCTAAAGCCTGAGTATACCCATAAATCAGTGTGACAATCAGTTATTTATCTCAGTGTTACTGAACTTATTTAAGGGGTAATAGAACTGAACAGTCTCCACTCTAGTAGACTCTAGTGCTGAAACCAGGCACTGCATCTTTTAGAACTACCACTAATGCAGTGTCATTGGACCAAGCTTGGAGAAGAGGTCAAGCTTATGCCAGAGGTCAAACTTATGATCTCTCACAACATTTTGGTATAGCCTGCACTCTTAAAACAGTGCCTCACACTATTTGTGTCATGAAATTCTGAAGATTCCGATCTTGGCTGACTTCGGTCATGCATGCATGTTATGTATTTGAAAAAATGCAGTTATGCATTTTTAAAAACGATGCTGACTGAATGGTAATTGGTAATGATTTCAAGGCTTTTTCAAATTCCATTACATAGACTGAATGCATTCCATTTGCACAAAATGCATCGCTAGGTAGACGTTTCGCCTTTTCCTCCCACATGCATTCACCCGAAACCATTGATATTCCTGCCATCTCTTGACTAGGAGTGTTCTTACACGCTCTTCTCCTTTCGTTCCTGCAAATATTGATTTGACAAATGACTTCTCAAGGTCAAGGTGCTTGCTTGTGAACTGCCGCAGACAAGGTGAACAGCTTTTCACTGCTGTGTGCTTTGACTGTACTAGCTGTAATCTTTCAAGTATAGAGTCAGGAATGTTTTGCCATTAAGGGAGGCACTTACAATGATATGTAATTTTCTTTAAAGAAAAAAAAAATCTGTCTGACTGAGCAGGAAATTCTGCAACTTGCCAGTGGACTTATTATCAGGGAAGGTTCAGGATATCATCTCTGTCTGAACTGAATTAGAATATTTAGAAGGGCTAAAGAATTAGCAAGCCATTCAGTTGAGGACATCATTCAGTCACTGTATTAATTAAATAAAGCTCATGATCAAGTGCTTTCAGTCTAATAATGGCCTTATTAAGGGTGAAACGAATTATCTCTCCCTTATTTTATGCTCATTAGCTATGGTCATGCCATTATATTGGACACTATGGGTAATTTTGCTTCACGTCATTGAGAACCAATAATGAAATGTAGTACAGTTGTTTTCAGAAGTTATGGCACTCCAGGTAAAATCGTGTTTTTAACATACAAACTAAGTACACATTCTCTACTGAGTAGACATTTCTGCACAATTCGATGCACAATTAAAATGTACTGAATTTTAACATATTGCTCAAGGGGGTCTTACTTAAGGCGATATTAAAAGCAAAGGTTCATTTTTTTTTGTTTGTTTTTTGCTGCCGCCTACCCCACCTCTGCCCGTTGTTGGGACTTTAGCGCCCCGGAGTTGCGCCTTAAGGGGGGGGTTCTGTGATGTCCCGGTTAGTGGCCGCTAGAGGCTGCCAGAGTTTAAGTTTTGTTGATATAAGACTTTTATTTTAATAAGGGTTCACCGGTCGGCTAAGTGGACACAGCCGGCCGGTGGTTTATGTTTATTGAGTAGAGGTTGTGTTTGGTGATGGTTTTGAGTATTTAAGTTTTTCTTTGTTCTTTGTTTGTGTCGGTCCACTGACATTATACCTGCATCCTGTCTCTTGAGTTTCTTGTTTTTTGTTCAGGCCCTCGTGCCGTTTTGTGTTTCTGATTTTTGAATAAAAGTAAAAGTAGCAATGGCAGTCTGCTTATGCGCCACCCTTCATTGCCTGTAGACAGCTTACGACATGACATTTCTGGTAATTTGAACATAGACATAGATCCAAAAATTGATCACTCATTCACCTCAGCTAATTCATGCACCTGGCACTGAAATACTAAAACAATTCATGACTGTGAACTTGGCAATAGTTAGAGAAATCAAAACCTATCAGATAAAGAATACTTTTGCTTTTCTTCTGTATGTAAATCTAGCTCTTGAACTGATCTCTTCCTTATTCCTTATCAGTGATCATGCTCCTGTATCCCCTGACTATTAATTTGCAGTCCTTTCGTAAACAGTCCAAAACGTGGCTCTTCAATACATCCTTACTTGACTATCCTAACTACAATATTCTAATTAAAAATAAGTGGGCATCCTTCACGACTCTCTAGAAATCTTAGCTTCATTATTATTGGAAAGAGACGAAACAGTGATTAGCTATCCATTATATTAGATATTCATTATTCAAGAAAAACAGCGACAGAACCTAGAAAACATCACGCAATCCCAAAGATGAAATCTTTGACTGAAATAAACACCAAATCAAAACTGGAAGACCTTTGAAAATGATAATTACATAAATGCTAAACCAATAAGGTAAAATAGCACAAAAAACACAATAAATTAACACTATCTTCAACACCTTTTATAAAAAGCTTACATCTATGACTTTAATCCTAATCAGTTAGAAATCTAAAGAATTCTAGATAATCAGAATCAGAATCAGAATCGTGTTTATTGGCCAAGTATGTGCAAGCACATACAAGGAATTTGATTCCGGTAGA
>JBBPCZ010049412.1:0-12907 GCA_037974445.1 Brycinus macrolepidotus
TATTCTGTTTGCACTACTACTATTTTATTTTATTGTTTATTAATATCTTTTTTTATTTCCTTCCCCTCCTAGCTCTCGGTCATATCTTTTCTCCTCTTGCTGCAGTGTGCATGTTTATGACAAAAGAAATTCCCTCGGGATAAATAAAGTTCTTTCTTATTCTTATTCTTATTCTTAATCTCCTAAAGAGTTTTGTGACATTTTTGCTTCTTTTTAATCTGTACCATCATATTTTTTTATTTCATTTATTTCCTTTCATTGAAAGAATATATTAGGCTTAAATGCCATATTCCCACATGACATATATATTTTTGTTCTCTCCTTTCCAGCTTCATTCCTGGAATGAGGTTAGTTGCCATGGAAATGAAGTGTTTAGAATGACATGCTTGTCACTCTGGGTAATCTCTTAATTGCACTGATAGGAGTTACACATTCCAGAGCATTCTGCTCAAGGCTCTGACACACACACACACACACACTACAGAGCAACAGCAGCTCAGTCAATGCAGCAGAGGGAACACATATAACACGCTGCCTTTGATCTGGATATTGTCTCCTATACCAGTGTGTCAAGAATGACTGATGGTGTCAAAAGTTGACAACAGGATCAGTTAATTTGATGCTGTACAAAAAAGGTTGACCCATTACTATAGTTACGTTTCATGTAGCCTAGCAACCCACTGAGTGTTTTTGACAAAAACAGACAAGGAATGTAAGTACATGGTAGACAAAACTACTGACCCCAGATCAGCCAAGATGTGGAGTCCAAAATTTGGTTCTTTAGTTTAGAACTGTAGCTACGAGGCTAACATCGCCAAAACTAAAAGTCAATATTTACCCAAATCTTTTACCATAAACACATCCCCAGAACTTCTCTGGACTCAGGACTTTCTGATGGAGAGCAGAATTCATGGCTCAGAGGATGCACCAAAGCCTCCCCACACCCTGACACTACCACCATCACATTTCACCGCTAGCATTGTTCATATGGTGGAATGCTCTTAGATTTATGCCAGATGTTACACTATTCCAAAAGACCTGGTGAGGTCATCGAGGTGTTTTTAGGTAAATGTGAGATGGGCCTTTATGTTCCTTTTCATTGTCAGTGGTTTTCATCTTGCAGCTGTCCCACGGAGGCCAGTTTTGCACTTCTTTTAACTGTGGAACGCTGACCTTATCTGAGGTTAGGCCTGCAGGTCCTTAGATGTTCATCTGGGTCCCTTTTGTGAGTCGCTGTTGCACTCTTGGAGGAATTTCAGTTTCAGTTCCAAGTTTTGTCCAACTTTTTTAATCTCTTCATGAAATTTCTTTCACTCCTGGTTGAGATCTTTTAGCCAACATCATCTTGTTGGACAGGTTCTTTTTAGCTGACGTTTAGACTCAACAGGTCTGTCAGTAATCAAGGCTGAGTGTGTCTCATCTAATTGATTGCAAGTATCAATTAAAGAATAAATGAACTCGAGAATCCATAATGGCATTGCACTCCAAGGCTAATGTAGCTAAAAATTCACAGAGGTTTATAGCCCACCAATTAGCATGGGGCTATCTTGATTTTTGTTTCTAAACTGTCCTTGTCTTGTCAGTGAAACGAGGACTATAGAAAGCAACTTCATCAGCAGTCTCTCAGTCTGGCGTAGTAGCTCTGCATCAGACCACAAATCCTTGTAAAGAGTTTATCAGAACCTCCCTTCTCTCTATACGAGATCTACACCTGACACACTCCCTTAGGAGAGCCACCAAGATAGTCAGAGACCCCACCCACCCTGACCATGGACTGTTCAATCTACTGCCCTCTGGCAAATGCTACAACAGTATGCAGTGCAAGACTGCCAGACTCAACAGGAGCTTTTTTCCAAAGGCCATCACACTACTCCTTCTAACAATACAAAACATGCTGGCCTATCAGGTCTGTCGGTAAACTTCTGAACACACAAACAGATTGAACACATACACTCAGAACTTCTGAAATTCTGCCGTTATTTGTGCAATAATTCAATGTTTCTCATCACTTGAGCACTTCATCACTATTCACCAGTGTCAGGTTTACATTTCTTGTGCAATAATGGAACCAAAATGCAATATTTCATACTTTAGTTTGTCTATAGGCCTATATGTATATTTTTATCTGTCTATGCTGTTTATTATGTCTACCTATTGTCCTGTAAATTTTAGGTCTGTCTATGCTGTTTATTAGGTCTACCTGTTGTTGTCCTGTACATTTTTGGTCTGTTTATGCTGTTTATTGTGTGTACCCATGGGCGGCGGAACAATTATATTAGTTTTAAAAACCATTCGTTTCACTTATCCACTCAGCGATTTGTATGAGGGAAACACGCGAGACGGCAAGTGCTGTATATTTTTTGTCTGTCTATGCTATCTATTATGTCTACCTGCTGTCCTGCATGCACTTGCCCTTTATGTTTGTATTTGCACACTGGACCTGGAAATGCAGTTTTGGCAATTTCAGCTGTGCCCTCCTGGTTGTATAATCTGAATGGCAATAAAGTTCACTTTGACTTTGACTGTATTTACTGTATAATGATACTGTGTACACAAGGCTAGTTATATGTTTCCAGTCGCAGTAACATATATCCCTCAGCGATGTTTCCACCTAAACAAACCTGACAAACATAATTCCATAATCACTCGTGACTCACTGCACATCTGAACTGCTCTTCATTTAAAAGCCGAGATCTTGTTCCGCTCTGCGGCACGGAAAGCAGCGCTTTTACTGTAAACGCCGCTTCAGACGGAGGCCCCCCGATGTGTGTGTTTATTTATCCACCCGGGTGTGTCTGAGCATCCCAGTGTTTTCCTACGTGGGCGTGCAGACGTGTTAGCACGTTAGCATCTTTTAGCCATTTGTAAATCATCACGTTTTATTTGTTGGGTCTGACTCTGGGCAGACAGCTGGTCACACGGCACAATGCGAGGCAGAGAAAAGACTGACAGTCTCCTTTAAAGGGTTCATACCAAAGTGAGTTCTTCCCCATCTGTTTTTAAAATAAAGCAGATTTAAGATGTTATTTTATAAGTCTACCATTCACTCTCTGTTTAGATGAACCATATAAAACTAAACTGTGAAAACCTTGCCCATTTGAGGCATAGTTATAAGGGGTGTTACAGCCAGGACTGCCTTTTGAATGAGGCACAATACAGGGCGGCCAGTCAGAATGGAGCATATTTACATATATCAGTCTTAAAGGTACAGTAACCCAAATGGTCTGCTTAGCTCAAAGAGAAGTTTTAAGATGCGTTATTAAAATAATACAAAGATCAGAGTGGACTGTAGGATCTTTAAAGCAATAGTTTGGCAATAAATCAAAATTTCTACCCAAAATGTAGTTGATCAGCCAAGACATGTTTAGTGTGAAAACATGCAACCTATTTCTTTAGTTTTGCTCTGATGCTACAAGGCTAATGTAGCTAAAAAGGCCTATAACCAACCGATTAGCATGAAGCACAATTAAATAATCTGCCTCAAACTGAAGTGGGACTTTTGTCCCATTTTTATAGACCAAATTAGTGTTTGATTAGTACCAAGCTAATTGGTGGGGCATATGTCACTACTACCTGTTAGCTACCTAGAAGAAAGGAAGATTCAGAATAAGATTCTTCTTTGTTCAGCCTGTTTCTCCTAAACATAACTGAGCACAGTTTAACATTAATATGAGATCTATTTTCTCATACTCCTTAAATTCAGCTCCTGAGAAAGAGTCTTCTTCAAATCTCAACCCAGATCCCAGTTTAAGATCTTGAAATGCTCGTTTTCTTTCACTGCTCTGACCTTTATTTGTCTCATCAAATCTTCAGATAAACCATAAGATCCAAAAGAAAACTTGGTCGTCTTACAAATAAGCCTGTACAACATCTGAAATTTGTCTTAGTGATCAAATTCAAGTACCAGCGTCAGACAGTTTTGAGATCCATAAGGTTGTTAAAGAGAAGAAAACTTAGAACAAAAGTTCTTTTGCTGTTCTCATCGGCTTCTAAGTTGTTTTTTTCTTTTACTTCTTATTTCTTTTAGGCAGAGTTAGGAGAAACAAGTCAGACTTCAATAATCTCCAAATAAGAAGATGGTTTATTTCTGATGAGACAAAGACTGAAAAGAGATCTTTCTCTGCAAAGGAAGTCTTGGCTGAAAAATGAGAGTTTTTCTTCACCAAACTATCACTTTATTGGAGTCCTGTTCCCTAAAAAGCTCCTTGACCCGGTTAACGCTGACAGTTAGTGACGGTCACGTGGAAGGAGCAGCTATTTAGCTTTTATCCATCCAGCCCCCTTTGAGAGGAAGCTAATTAGAGCGAAAACAAAGAAATGCAGTCTTGTTTAATAGCTATGGAATGAACACACACGCTGGAATGATCCCATGTTGACTCAAACAGGGTTTACACATACAGTACTCATAAGGCTGGGTCTGTTTACATCAGAGCGTTCAGCGCAGCGGGTTTATCTTACGTTGGAGCTGGATTTATTACACGGTCGGAAAAGATCTTGTCCGTCTGGACCTGATAGCTTTTTTTCCCTGTTTTTTTTCTCATTCAGAGTCAGTGGGAATGTTTTCGTCTGCTGCCCCCATCTGGTCATAATGCACCAGTTTATCTCCATCCTCTCAGTGAGGAGCTTGACCTCAACATCCTGCACCCAGAGACCCTGAAATTGGACTCTTAAAGCGATAGTTGGATAAAAAAATCAGATTCTTTCAATTTTCCCAAATGCAGGAAAATCATCATCTTATTTGGAGATTATTGAAGTCTGTCTTGTTTCTCCTAAACCCTGCTTTAGGAGAAATAAGGAGCATAAAGAAAAGAAAATCAACTCATAACACCAGTTCTTTTGCTGTTCTCATCAGCTTCTCAGTTTTCTTCTCTTTAACAACCTTATGGATCTCAAAACTGTCTGACTTTGGTGGTTTTGAGACTTGAATTTGATCATTAAGACAAATTTCAGGCTCACTCATAAGACAACCAAGTTTTCTTTTGGATCTTATGGTTTATGTAAATATCTGATTATCTGAGACAAATAAAGATCAGAGCAGTGTGAAACAAGAAAGAACATTTTAAGAATTGGGATTAGGCTGAGATTAGAGAAAGATCTTTCTCAGGAGCTGAATGAGAAAATGGTTGCAATCTCATATTGATGCTAAACTGAGCTCAGTTATGTCTTGGAGAAACATGCTGGACGATAAAGAGTCTTATTCTGTATTTTCCTTTATTCTGGGTAACAAGTAAAGGAAGCCCACCATTAAGCATGGTGGCACCATCACATCTTCTTTCATCTGTAACAAACTCGCTTATGTTGTTTCTGAATCTGATTGAGGGAGGGGGAAATTGGATAAGGTGGGTAAACTTGATTTTTGCACCTAAACCCTCATTTTAGGCTAAAATGCTACATATTTAGCTGCCTGTTTTACACTCCCTCCAACCCACCCTATCCCCATCTGGTTATGGTTGCCCCAGTTCACCCCTGCGCCTCCCCAGGCTGACGGATGTTGGAAGCCCAGTGCTGGAGCAGCATGGCAGGCTGGAGATCAGGCTAATGGGGAAACATTATCCTTCATTAGTGTCCTCCAACAATAGCGCTGTTGTTGCGCTCAGGCCTCTGTGGCGGCCCCCGGCTCGCAGGCCACCGGATCGGATGGCCCTGCCGCTTTGTTGCACCTTTTGTGCGTCCAGACAATGAATTGCTTTTCTTTTTTCCCCCTCTAATCTGAGTTGAATGGAGCTCTTTCTTCACGTCAGGGTGGGGAAGAAAAACGCCGGAGTCCTTATGTCTGCACTAACGTGGTTCTTGTGTCAAGGGGCAGGTTTGTTGAAGGTGTGTTAATCTGTGAGATGCGTCTGCATCCTCAGTGCATGTGTTTGCCTGGATGTCCACTAGGGGGCAGTAAATGCACTTCTGTGAATGTACCCTCACCTGCCTAGCAGGGCGTTTGACCTGTAAATTAAGTTTAAATCATCAGCCTATTGATCAATAAACTGAGGTCTCATTTAAGTTTTTAACAGGGCTCGTTTTAGCTCATATTTAAATAAACAATCACTGTGCTCCAGATTAAAGGGAAATTCAGAACAAGACTCTTCTTTGTCCAGCCTGTCTCTCCTAGACATAGCTGAGTTCAGTTTATCAATATGAAATTTTAACCATTTTCTCATTCAGCTCCTGAGAAAGAGTCTTCCTCTAATCTCACTCGATCCCAATTTAAGATCTTAAAATGTCATTTCTTTTCTCTCACAGCTCACTGATCTTTATTTGTATCAGATCATCAGATCTTCAGATAAGTTATGAGATCCAAAAGAAAACTTGGTTGTCTTACAAACGAGTGTGTACAACATCTGAAATTTGTCTTAGTGTTCACATTCAAGTATCAACTACCAAAGTCATACAATTTTGAGATCCATAAGGTTGTTAAAGAGAAGAAAACCAAGAAGGCGATGAGAACAGCAAAAGAACTTAAGTTTTAAGTTGATTTTTTTTGGTCCTCATTTCTCCTAAAGGGAGAGTTGTACAATGACAATAAAGTTGAATCAATTCTATTCTAATCTAATCAGCATTCATACATAAATGTTTTGAAAAGAAAGACAGGCCAGGGTGACACAAATGCAGAAGGTACAGTGTGGGTGGGAGTAAAAGGGCTGAATGGGGGCATTTTAGTATCTCCAGTTCACCTGATACACATGACTTTAGACTGTGGGAGGAAACTTGGAGTAACTGGTGGAAACCCCCGTGGAGAACATTTACACTCTCCACAGAATGGACCCTCATGAATCAAACCCAGGACCTTCTCACTGTGAGGTAACAGCACTACCCACTGCCCCACCATGTCACCCTTAAAGGAATGTAAATAAATAGGCATGTGGATAAATAAATTGTTAATATCATTAACGATTTATTAATCTGTTGTATGTCCGTATGGGGCTTTTGAACATTATAAAGCATTATAGAGGCCTTTCGATGAATGAAAACAGGGAGGGATGGGTGGAATGGGAGCTCTGCCATGGGTGGTTGCCCTTTGCAAATACTGCTCTGTTTCTCTCCTCACTGAATTTATTCTCTCACTTTTACTTAGTGTTTTTGGAGTGGTTACAAAATAATCAATGATTGGTTATTTCAGTTCAGTCATGCTGTGCAACTTCACACTAGCAAAACGTCAGCTGTTAAAGGGATATATGCACACACACACACACACACACACAGTCACACATAGGGGGCAGTTAGGCATCTCCAGTCCATCTGATGTGCAGGTCTTTGGGCTGTGGGAGGAAACCAGAGAATCCAACAGAAACCACAGACAAGGAGAACATTTACACTCACACAGGAAAAAGGAGGTCAGAAATTAAAGCCAGAACTTTCTTGCTGTGAGGCGACAGCACTACCATGCTGCCCAGCATGGTATCATGTTACAGCCAACACAGAAAATACAAAGTCAAAATGTTTCCGAACTGTAAAATATACTTTGAGCTTTTTATCAGGTTTCTGCAGACCACCCAGATCTGCTCAGACTCATTTTTCCTTCCAGGAACTCACTTTTCATGCTCTGGTCATATCCCAATGCATAAAATCATGTCTCGGCCACTCAAACACCCAGTTTCACTTTGAAATTCGTCACCATTAGGAAATAAAATTGCATCCTGATTCCTCATTCTGGTTGACTTCAGATTTGTTTATCTAGTTTAGATCTGTTTTGACTTATTGCGAAAATGCCTTGTGCACCATGATGTTACATTTTTGTCGTATCACCCTCCTTTAATGGTTACACAGCTTTGTAGTGCCGAAACCCCAGCCAGCTGTCAAACTCACTCCTGCAGATGCGAAACTGGCCAGTGCCACAGGTGCTTGGAGATGAGTGCTGTCCTGCTGTTTCCTTGCACAGCGCCAGGCAGATGTTCTGCATTTTCATTTTTAGACATTAAGAATTTGGAGGAAACAGCAGGAAAGGCTTTGGAGTTGGACGGTGAATCAGACCAGGCTGTCAAAAAACAAATTCCTGCAGTCGACCAAGGCTGAGGTCGAGAGAGAACACTGGGCTCGAACCCGGATCTTTTGCTTTATTTGGCACATATGGAACGCTTTATGATTTCCATGAACAATTCAATGGCAGTAATAATGTTTAACAATGCACCACATCAGTTTTAAAGGGAACAACAGTCCTGTTTTCTGATACACTAACTTTTCCTCTCACACAGCCACACTCACACACACACACACACACACACACGCACACACAGACGCACACACACACATGTGCACACCTATTAAAGACGCCACAGAGGCCGCCTCCGTTTTACAGGCTTCATAACCCGCGCTTTAATGCATATGTTAAGTTTCGTTAAGTCACAGGACGGTAATTACGGGCTCTGGATTCTGTGCTCCTTCGCTGTAATGGTTCTGAGGCGATCATAAAATGTATTTTTATCAGACTAATATAAACAGCAGTAATTGCTTCTTAATTATTTGCCAATTTTTGCCAGGAAGTGCAGTGTAAAGCTGATTTAACAGAGGTGAGGAGGTGAGGTACGACAGCTGGAGAATGATGCAAGAAATGACTCCCAAAAAACTCTGCCAGCCAGGTAAACAACATCTGATCTGAGTGAAATTTGGGAAAATAAGTAGAATGAGCTAAAAAAAATTATTCTCTCACTTTTACTTAGTGTTTTTGGAGTGGTTATAAAATAATCAATGATTGGTTATTTCAGTTCAGTCATGCTGTGCAACTTCACACTAGCAAAACGTCAGCTGTTAAAGGGATATATGCACACACACACACACACACACACACACACATGCAGCTCCACCAGTTCTCCTTCAAGCACGTCTAGCTGGTAACATTTTCAGTCAAATTTACTTGAATGTGATTTTGAGAGTGATCAAAGGGAGTAATGTGGAAGCTGACCAGTGCCCCAAAGGGGTAAAAATATACATCAAAATTACACTTTTGACAAATTTGAAATCATTCATCCATTAATTTTCTGAACTGCTTATCATAACTCCGGGGGGCGGGGGGACAGACACACAGTCACACCTAGGGGGCAGTTAGACATCTCCAGTCCATCTGATGTGCAGGTCTTTGAGGTGATCATAAAATTGCTTCCTAATTATTTGCAAATTTTTGCCAGGAAGTGCAGTGTAATGCTGATTTAACAGAGGTGAGGAGGTGAGGTAATGGAGAATGATGCAAGAAACTCCTAAAAAACTCAAATTGATCATGTCTAGCTAAGAAAATCTGCCAGCCAGGTAAACAACATCTGAACTGAGTGAAAATTGGAGAAATAAGTAGAATGAGCTAAAAAATAATCTTAATCAGCAAAAAAAAAAAAAAAAAGATTTACTACCTTGAAACACCCTACTGCCTCCCAGCTGCTTACTGCTGCTCTACCTACTGACCACTGCTGCCCCTACTGTTCATTATTGTACTTTATTACCCCTGCTGTACCTTAGTGCCCCCTGCTCTACCTTAGTTACTCCTGCTGTTACTTAGTCCCTCCTACTGTACCTTAGTGCCTCCTGCTGTACCTTAGTGTTGCCCCTACCGCTCACTGCTGTACCTTATTGCCCTCTGCTACCCCTACTGCCCCCTGCAGTCCCTCCTACTGCTCACTGCTGCCACTCCTACTGCCTTTACTGCTCACTGCTGCCCCACTATACCTTACTGCCCCATGATATAATCAAGTTGTCCCTATGCACCCACACTGCACTTACTGCCCCAACCGCCCATGCAGTTCACTGCTCTTCTGCTGCCCCTATGTCTAACTGCTGCCCCCTGCTGTACCCAAGTGCCCCCTGATGTTCTCATTCTTTCCCTATAACCATGCTACACCGTACTATCCCTTGCTGCCCCCAACTGCCCCTAATGTTAACTGCTTCTCCTGCTGCCCCGATGCCCTTGTTATTTGATTTCATTGATCAACATTACCTTGACCTTGTTTTACCAGTTTTGGTAGAGGTATACATGCAGGGCATTGTGAGACAAAATAGTCTCTGAAGAAAACTGATTTAGTTTGGATTTGCCACTATTTTATCATCATTAACATCCATATAAACACTCAAAGACACGTGGAGCTTCACTAGGGGTCAATAGTGAATAAAATGACTGTATTTGTCTTGTAGACATCTGGTCACCTCCACTGTAAAGAAATCAGAGTTTCACACCAAACACACTTGGGATGATCTAAGTCCTTCTGAAATTTTGAAAAACAAACTGAATTTTCTTATTAATATTAATGACTGAAAAATATATACTATGATAATCTTGGTAAACTGAGAAGGGCTAGATGATGATCCAGATGCTAGTGGAGATTTCTGGGCATCATTAAGATCCATTGTGACCAAACTACTATGAATCATCTGCATCTGTTTTTCCAACATGAGCAGAAGGGAGTGAATCACACACACATCCTCATAAAACAGCCAAATATTAATTAGACATTTTTTGCCTTTTAGATTTAAGACACAGTGTGTGCTCCAAATGGGCCTGAATTGAATGGTAGATTTAGAAAGTCTGCAAATTGCTAAAGGCCCTGCCCACTAGCTACTCTAGCCCCAGCCACTAACTACTCACAAAGCTGCCTACTAACTGCTCACAGCTCCCCAGCAAATTGCTTACAGCCCTGCTCACTAACTACTCACAGCCCCGCCCACTAACTACTCACAACCACACCCACAACCTACTAACAGCCCCACCCACTAACTATTCACAGCCACACCCTCCATCTATTTACAACCATGCTCACTAACTGCTCACAGCCTTGGCAGCAAATGCATCTGAACTCGCCTCACCTCACAACAGTACCTATGTAAAAACACATTTGTGGGTGGAGCCTGGAGAGTGTAATTTAAATATACACGTTTATGAAACTCATTCAGCTCTGACTATTGATCAATACATCAGATAATTTGTTTGCAGACCAGAGAACACTTCACTTTCAGTTACATAACTGGGTCGAGCTTTCTCTCTCTCTCTCTCTCTCTCTCTGTCTGGACGTGTTGGTCAGGTTTAATCAGAACAGGCAGTAAATTATTCAATCCTGCTTGTGAAATAAAGGCCAGTGATTGTCCCTTTTATTCTCTCTCTCTCTCTCTCTCTCCCCCTCTTTATCTCTCTCTGCTGCACTTTGCCTGCCTCACTTTATCTCTCTTTCTACATTATTAACCTGCACCCATACGTCTGTCTCCATGGTAGCACGTGTCTCTACAATGTTGAGGACCTCCTCTTTTCCTCTTCTTTTTCACCTCACTTTCTCTTTCTCTCTCTCTTTGTCTTTCACTCTCTCTCTCTCACTCACTCACTCACACACACACACACACACAACTCTCTCATTCACAACCTTTGCTTTATCTCTACCTGTTTCATTCAAAGCCCTGTCTCTCTCACTTTACCACTCTCTCACACAAACACCCACCCAGCCATCCTAACACACACACACACACACACACACACACTTCTTTCTCTCATTCATAGCCTATATTTTCTCTCTACTTTTTTCATTCAAAGCCCTGTCTCTATCCCCCCCAAACACACACACACATTTCTCTCTTACACAATCATCACTTTCTCTCTCTGTCTCCCCTCTCTACTCTCTCTCTCTTTTTTTATCCCTCTCTGTCTCTCTCTCACACAAACACCAACACAGACACCCCCCCCACACACACACACATACACATATCTCTCTTTTTCTCTTTCATTCAAAGCCATCTCTCTCTCACTCTCAAACACATCCCTCTCTCTTTCTCTCTCTCTCTCTCTCTGTTTCTCTCTCTCTCTCTCTCTGTTTCTCTCTCTCTCTCTCTCTGAACATCTCAAGGTCACTGTAATGAAAGATGGGTGGGCAGTGACAGGGAGGGGACTTTTCTCCGCTTCCATTCTACTTATCCTCCCTCCATTCAGCACTGAGGGATTTAAACAGGTCCAGATTTATTGCCATTTATAATAAAAAAAAAGATGTAGTAGTTTTCCAGGAGGGCAGCTAAAATCAAAATAAAGTGCTGCTCTTTAGTTTAACACTAAAATGAGTAACAACAGGTAAAACACTGATTTAGTAAATCAGTAGGTGTGTCCAGACCCTTAACAGAACACTGCTCTTTAAACATTTTATTACAAGAAAACATTATAAATACTTAAGCATACCTGAGTGTTTTTTTACAATACACACTGTAAGTGCAGTTCAATGGATGTTTCTGTACGAGTTTCATCAAAATAACACAGATTTCCTTTTATCTCACAGATTCACCACATTCCTTCCAGCAATTCTCCCAGTTTTCAGTTATGCAAACTGTTCTGTCTCATTTGCTGGACCCTTTTTGGAACTTGTGGGTCCAGCTCATCCCTGCAGCTCAATGCATCATTCTCTAAACTTTCTGCTTTTCTTTGGACTGCATATAATTTTGGCACAATTTGGGATCATTATCCTGTTGAAGAATGAAATTGTGTCCAATGACAAAACCAGAAGGAATTGTGTGATGTTGAAGAACTGAGTGAGACCTTTCTTTTTTCATGAACAACAAAAAGTCAATGTCAGTCACTAAAGACAGACCTGATATGTCTCCTCAAAACCAGTAGTTTTTAACAGTTCTATCCACTGCTATGTGAGTTTTTTTGCTTGTGTGCTAGCGTTCCACACAAAAATTCAATAATCCATTACTTTGTATTCTGAATTGTCCTTGTATTCATTCTGGTTGTGCTGCCTGACAGCTAAATATCTCCTTGCCAGTGAGATCATGTTCATCTTGATGCTGGTGTCACCGTGTTATTTTGACAACAGTGTGAGCTGTGGTTTCTATGGTTACATTGCTATAGTAGTTATGAATGAATATGGGAAATGATAAATACTCAACAAACAGGACGCGCTCGATGACGTAGACTGGGACATGCTCCGGTCATGCGCGGACGACATCAACGAGTTTACGGAGGTAG
>JBBPCZ010049423.1:0-12906 GCA_037974445.1 Brycinus macrolepidotus
GTTTCAATTTGACATAGATGTGAATGGTTTATTTCCCAGTGTTGTGTCTTATTTGCTTGTGTGTAGAGTTTTGACATCATGAGCCAAGTTTTGCAAAACGTGTTCAAGCAACGGGCAAAAACTGTAATTAGTACGCTGTATTTACTAATGTCGCTAGAGTCGAAGCAGTAAGCCATATGTAGTATTGTAACTTTCTGCCGTAATGAGAATATCATAGGCCGCCACTTGGTTTTCAAGTTATGCCGTATATAGGACACGCGCATATTGGCGGGCGAAGGGGCCCCCGATTCTTTCTCTGCCCAGGGCCACCACGAGCCTAGAGCCTAGAGCCGACAGTCACACAATTAGCTTGTAACCAGGATCATGGGTCAAGTGACGTTTCACAGAATGTTCACACAATGCAAAGGACAACTAACGTGTTCACATAAGGTAAAAATAATTTTTATAGCAAGTTGTTATAGTTAAGTAATAGCAATATTGGTGATGCCATAAGAAAATCTCAGAACAGTTTTTATTAGTTTGTATCTTCTGAATTTAGTTTGTATTTTTACCCCATTTGAAATGTCAGTTGTGTAAACATTTTGTGGGCCAATAGTAATTTTCCACATTTAGAACAAAATACAAACTGATGTTAAACCGATACCCTTTACTTCTTTTATCAAGTTAGCATTTTGTTTATGTTTTATTTGTTTATGAAGTTACCAATTTTCCAACCGCAACTATATGTCATTGAGCTTGACTTTGGTGATGAGATAGGACTGACTGTCAAAGCCATCAGTGCTGGGATGTTATTGTAGGTGAGAGGCCCCATACCTCCATCCTTTTAGCTCTGCTTGTCCTGTGGCCTCCCTTGAGCAATCAGTAAAAAGTTCCCTTAAATGACTTTCCAGAAACCTGCGTTTCCCTGAGGCTTCTATTTCTGCATGTGTCAGATGGCCCTCCCCAGTGCGCTGGAAGACTCTAGTCATGCTCGGCACGTTTGCGGTGTGGTCAGAATGACCTCGAAGCGGCGAGGAATCTGAAAACTTTTATAAAATATGCACTTCTGTCACAGGCACAGTGAAATGTGATGGCAGGGAAAGGCTACCAACTGGTGCTGAGCATTCTAATGCAGCGTGACATCACACCAAACTGCGTTCAAGCTGTGCGGCCTTATGGCCCTCCCTGAGAAAAACGCAGGCTGAGACTGTGGCTGTTCGAGGTTAGGCTGCACAGATGAGATGAAAGAGGGAGGCAGCGGAAGCTGCTTTTCTACCTCAGGACATACTCACCAAGACTGAGCCCCAAACCACTCTCGTCTCTAAACTGTCTGGATACAAAAATAGCTGTAAATTATACCACATGAGGAGTAAAATTCAGAAAGTTCTCCCTTTAGATATGCACAGTTGGCTGTTGTTTGCACAGCATGGATGTTATGAGTGGTAAAGGGCATTTTGTATTTGGCAGATGCACTAATCCAGAGCACCTCACAATTTAATCATGTCTTACCCAAAGACTTGCTGCAGTGTGTCATGGTTCCTAGAGAAACTGAATCTGCTGCATGCAGGTCAACCACTATGCTACGCTGAGCACAAAAGTACTCTACATACCTTGTGCAGTGCACACAACAACTAACCCCACCCACAAACACAACTGATAACCTCTTTTTTGCAGTTGCAAGTAACCTCTGCTTAGGAAGGAAAGGGTGTTACATGTCTAGTTTGGCTTAACAGTAGGTTATGTAATTGTCTCCCTGTCTGCAAACCTCCTTATAATTCTGTGTGTTATTGCTCTGCTCCTGGAAGCGTCTACCTAAAGCACCTGAACACCCTTACAATCCAGCTGCAGTGGCTGAGAAGTTGTGTGCCAGTAATTATACCAAGAAGTTCTTTCATACAAATTCTCTCCCATTAAAGGCAAAAACTATTAACCCCTCGACGTGTTAATAATCCTTAACTAAAACATGTTATAATTTTAGTATTTATTTGACATATATAGCTCATAGAATCAAGCAGAGAAATCCTGTCTGGTGTTGAGCCAGTTCTTTCAGAACCACATCTGGGTTCTCAGTAGAAAAGGATGTGTTTCATCATACTCTGAAATGTTTTGCAGAAAGAAAAATCATCCAATTTTTGTGACATCAAACGAACAGAGAAAAGTGGAGACTCTAACCCTAGGTTGCAAAATGTAAAATGAATTTAAAATGAGTGGTTTGTCTATTTAAATAACTAATTTTACAAGTTTAAGGTTTTACTCTGTTTTCAAAGCCTTAAATGGGCTGGCAACTCCTTACATTGCAGACTTACTGCAGCTGCAGGCTCCAGAACGATGAGGGTTTCTCGATCTTGTTTGTTGTTGATTGTTGCTGCACCAGTTCTTTGGAATACACCCTCATTTTGGGATTAGATCTGGCATGTCTTTTGCTGTTTTTAAGCCAGAACAATTAGGGCTGCAGGGGTGGTGCGATTAAACTGCTACATATTGTGATTGCGATGCCTTTCAATGTATTAAACATTTCACTTCACTTATGTCTAAATAAAAAGGCTAGAAATATGTACATATCAATTTTCAAGTCAGTTTTTGCCACAAAATGAGTATATTTACATACATCTCTCAATTCAGCCTACAACAGTTTGGTTCCTCCCATTCATGCTGAAGTTTTAGGCATATTGCCCCGTACTGCCTTTTGAATGAGCTGAAATACAGGACAGCCAGTCAGAAAATAACTCTATTATATTTGCCAGTGTTACAGGCTCGGTTATAAAAACAGCCTGTTTAATTATAAGGGACAAACAAAGATTGAAGAATGGACATGTAAGAAGAACTTATGGTGAATTATGAATTATATTTTGGTACACAAACCCAAACAAACACCATGGAAAAGAAATGAAATGGAAAATGAAGAATAGCCCTTTACAATACCTTGGTGAATCAGTGCTTTTAGTAGTTTAAGAATATCCAGAATAATTATACTCCTGTTGGATTGCATGGATTCCTTGATTTATCAAAACACCCAGTAACACCCACCTAGAGCTTTGATTGGTTATGCTATCAAAACACTGGGTTAGAGGCTGTGTTATAAGCTCATTTGCATATTGCAATCTTCTGCGATATCAGTATTACAAAGACCAATACTGCTATACGGATAAACCAACAATATTTTTTGCAGCTCTACAACCGAATTACTGCTTAGTAAGAGTCTCTCCACTAATCTGTGGAAACAAGTGGACAAATCTGTTCAGAACTGATCTGCAGTAAGAATGCAGCGGCAGTGAGTCAGTCAGAATCAGGCAAGAGAGACGAAACGGTGTTGCTGGGAAACATTTTATTCAAATACATTCTAACTTCATCACTTGGAGAGTGGTGCTGTTATTTCAGATTAATAAGTCAGATTACTACAGTGCTGCAAGATGCTGAAGTTTGGAACAGTTTGAGAGGGAAATAGTTCAGCTCATTGTAATGAAAATATATGAATAAAACATAAAAATACAAGCTCCAACATAAATCAGGCACACATGGGTCTTCATTATGCCCAGAATTAAAGTTCAGTTATTTATATTATTAATTTTTAGCAATCACAGTTTAAAAATTCTGATATCTTCAGCTTCTCTGAATGCTCTCTTTTGCATCATTGAGGTTTGATGAGACCTCATGTATTAAACATGTCCTGCTCAGCATGATGCTGCACCTGAAAGCTCTAGTGTTAGTTTTTATCATTAACTCGTCTGTTTCCATCATTTAAAGCCTCTTTTATCTGACCTTCTGTATTAACATATAGTAGATAAAAGAGTTCCCCGGTATTACTGATAATAACATGGTTTACACAACTCTTCTTGCTTTTAACTAGCTCTCATTTTCAGAAATGTCAAAGTTTGTAAATTCAGTGTATATTCGAATAATAACAAAATGTTTTAAAATGTGCTTCTTTTTGTGGTACTGAAATATTTTGTCCCCTCAATAGTATTTAATGCCCAAACTTGACCAGCAGCCACCATTGAAGTGAATGTGTTTCATTACCAATGATGCAGATCATTTAAATAATATAGAAAATAATAGTAACAATATACAAAACTTGTTAGGGTTAACATACCTGAACAACATAACAGCCATTTCTGAAAGTCATTTGTTATCTCAGGTTTTACATCATTTGCCCCCCACAAGGAAGGGGGTCAGTCTTAGACTGAGATGCATTCAATGCAGATCCACCCCTTCTATCACACACACACACACACACACACACACACACACACACCAACACACACATACACGCCTAAGTTGCTATTATCCTTTTTCAACTTGGTGCCATATCAATTTGTTGTCTCCTTCTCAAATGCTCAAACTCAAAGCGAATGTGGAACAGTGGCTTTTCCATGGAAGCAGGCATTCTTCACTAAGTAGGCCAAATGCAGATCTTCTCCTCTTCAGCATTAACTTAAAACCGCCTCGCACACACACCCCATACTGCAGAGAGCTGAGTGCCTGGCGTGCTCCACTCCATATTCATATTATAATCTTTGCTTTTCATACTTGGACTTGTGAAAGTGCTTGAATAAACTCACAAGATTGACTGAATGGGGGAGAATAAGAAAAGAATGGTCAGGACATGATTTAATTAAACTAATACTTAAGCAAAAGGGACAAGAGAGCAGCGTGCCCCCCTTGAACCTCTTAGCCTGATGGCTTTGGCCCAATCCGGAGAGATGACATCATTGAGTCGATCCCAGCAGAGGTCTCTATTGTCTCCAGGGTGACTGGACGTCTCTGTAGCGTCATTGTGTTCCTTGATTGCCTCACGTCTCCCTCTGGGCTTTGCTTTATTACCAAGCCACATTCATACAGTGGAACCTGCCGCCTCCCTCAATAAGCCTTCACTCTCCTTTTTTCCTTTCCTTTGTTCCTTCTTATTATTTCACTCCCTGCCTTTTAATTCTTTTATTTTCTGATTCTAATATTATTTCATTCGTGTTCTGTCTAGTATTGTAGTGTGCATGTTGTTTTTGCCTGGTGTTTTCCTGCTTTCTCGAGGTTTCTCAGGCCCTGTGCTCTCAGTGGGTTCTCACAAGTAGAAGTCAGTAAGTTGAAGTGCACCTGGAGAAATGACCTTTGTATTAAGCTGTGCTGTAGGTTGTATAATGGATGAAAAAGCACCTGGCTCCTGGTGTCTCGTCCCCAGTTTGGAATATTCTAAGGGTGGGCGATATGAACTGAAATTTATTCTACAACATTTTCAACCATCTAGACATTAATAATATCATGATATACCAAAACCAAGCACTACTTCTACTGCTACTACTACTGATACTGCTAACTACTACTAACACCACTATTTTATATGTCCTGTAACGTTAAAAATGATCCAAAAGTTCTTTTTTAACCCTATAATGCCAACTGGAACAGCTGAAAAGCACTGACCATTGGGAAAAGGCTAACTGTAGCATGCACTCTAGAAGCTTCTTCATATTTCCACAGATTTCAGGTTTTAGCAGATGAAAAAGGCTGCTGGCGTTTCCTCCTTTAGCTACACACTATAATGACATAATGGTACATGCAGTAGTTTGAACACCCCTGCTCAAATTACATGTTTTGTTGATAAGACATTTACTCATTCTCTGCAGTGAAGAAACTGAAACATGGCATTTTAGTGGATATGTCCTATTTATTTTGCAAAGTAAAACATATATATAAATATAAAATGTGTCTTTTGGACAAGCCACTATTTATGTTTTTTTTTTCTCCCAAAATGTCAACTGCAGCAAACAAAGAGTAATTTTGTGTAGAGAATAGGTACTTATTCTCACTTAGGTAATCAACAAAACATGTAATTTGACAAGCTTCCAAACTTTTGCATACAGCTGTATCTACAATATAGTTAACTAATAGAAAACAAAAGTGAGTATATTTTGTGATAGTTTGTGATAGTTTCTGTTATTTGGTTTCGACCTTGAGTGTCTCACACTTTTTCCCCCTCCCTCTTTGAGAGTTTGGTATTGTGATGTATGATTATTTTATTTCCCCATTTGGAAGGAAAAAGTGACATTATTGAGACTGGGCCATTAAGCATATTGTATGGAGAGTACTGAAAGTAAATGGCTTAGAGAGAATGGCATTGTGTCTCCATCAGATAGAGAAGGTTAGCCTTACAGTGAGTGAAAGAGAGAGAGTGAGAGAGCGTGGACTCTTTCCCATAATTCCAACGTTTTAAGCCTTGGTGGGGGGTGTTTAATAAACAGATAAAAATCTCTAGTACTACACTTTCATATTCAATCCATTAATGATTTATATTCTGCAGTTCACATGCTTGATAAATCTGAGGTGATAAAGGCATATCACTGTATGAATGTTTTAGTAGCAGTACCGAAGTGATATTCCGAACATTACTGTCCCAGCAATGCACTTCCATCACCTGGCTTGCCAACAGCACTGTACAGATTATTTGTTTGTGTGTCATTTTGTAGAGGAGATTACAGTGCACTCTGTTTCCTCAACCACATAATCCCTTTACATTCCAGGTATATTGGATTACCTTTGTTTCCTGCCTTTGTCTCCTGCAATTAGATAATTCACTTACCTTAATAATAATCTGTCCTAAAGGATCGCATGTTTTGTGATATTTGTACATTCTGTTCCCTTCAGACTCTGGAGTGGTGTCCTCAAGGGTACATCTTCTGTACCTTCAGCTGGGGAGCATCATTCCACACCATATTCCACTGCAGTTTCTGTTGCACTCCTAACACTGACTCCAGTCTTTTTATTGTAT
This sequence comes from Brycinus macrolepidotus, assembly GCA_037974445.1. Lineage (NCBI taxonomy): Eukaryota > Metazoa > Chordata > Actinopteri > Characiformes > Alestidae > Brycinus > Brycinus macrolepidotus. The sequence goes on from JBBPCZ010049423.1 coordinate 6,737, forward strand.
TTTTCTTTATGAAAAATTAAAAAGGCACAAATAAGCCCCCTTTCCCTGGGAAACATAATGTAAAAATACATTTAAGGTACACAATTGCACCTGAAGGACCATTTTGGAGCTTTGAAGATGTATAAACACCATTTAATACTTCTGTCTGTATGCCTAACACACAACATGCAGCAGACCACAACAAGACTGTGCTCTAAAAAGCTGTAAAAGAAAAAAGTAAGATAAGAGTTGTTGTTGTTGTTTTTTTTTTTACCTTCCAGACTGCATGGTTGCATTGTTTTACTGTTGGCATTTCAGTAGGTCATTCAGAATTCTGTTCAGATCTTCTTCCCCACAGCTGTGATGGCTCAACCTGCATCTCAGCGCACACATCCGAGAAAGACATTTGAGGACAGTAAATGCCAACAGGCATTGATCATAAGACTGTGGACAACAGCCAGTAGCACTTTTCAGGTTGTGTTTATGTCAGTATTTAGGGGGAATGATGGTGGTTTTTAAAGGTCATGCACTGGGGCTGAGCAGCTCCCTGTAGTTCACTCAGTAAGCATGTGTAAGAGCTGACATTTCATTTCAGAGAGCATTTATTCTGTTTTCGTCCACTGAATATGAATGTTGCCTAGTAAATATTTAGTAAATCTGCTCCCACTTTTGACTTTGAACTTTCATATGGATTTGTTTCAGATGCTGCCCAGATTCTGTGACCTGCAAGGTTAACTTAATCTAGATGTGCTTCCATTATAATCCAGGATTACTAGTTTTAATCCAGTGTAGGAGCACTCACTCTGTCTTTTGCAGATGCTAGGCACAGTTTGCTCCACAGTGTTGTGTTTTGCCACTTGTCTGCTTTAGTTTCCACTTTCAGTGTGACCTGTTACGGTACAGACTGACTTTAATTGGTTTTGATATTAATATTTAATAGTATATTATAAATTCATTTGACTATGTGGTAATCTCTAAATTGTGATCATATATGAGAAAAATACATTTAATGTTTTCACGATTTATTTAAAAACATTTAAAACTGTATTTATGTGTGTTATTTTTATTCCAAATTTTTATTTCAAGTAATTTTGGCCAATTTCTGTCGATGCATGAAACAAGGTCAGTTGTAGCTTTAAAGTGATACAAAAACTGAAAAAAGTGTGTTTTTATATGATAGTGACAATCTATATCATAGACACGATGCATTTGTAGGTCTCTAAACCAGTAGGAATAATATATTGCTTCTCATTATATATCCCATCTGTTCATAGCACATTAGAGATTATAGCTGCACATTATCATACATATATCAGTATAATCCAGAGGACAACAAGAAGTTTAATGACAGCGTTCACCAGCTGATGGGCATCTTGAGGAAATACATATCCCAATTCCCCGTTAACGTCTACAGAAAAAGCGCCCCTCCCCAATGGGAAAGATGTTTATACCCATTTCACTGGCGAGACTGTGTTAATGGATTATGCAGGGGAAAATGTCTTTTCATTTAATCCGGGGTGCCTATATTAGAACAAACAGCTTTAGATGGTTTGTGTCAGTGCTGTCATATTATTGGAAATGTGATCCCTTTCAGTGACTGCACAAACAGGGACCTCCTGGGGTGACAGATATTTGTTTTCATTGAAGCGGTGGGTTACGCTTTTAACTGCTTAGTATCCCTCCGTCTTCAGGAAATCTTGTGGGATACTTGCCTAAAAGCAATAAAAGCAACCCTATGAAGCAATAAGATTACAAATATACCGTAACTATGTGGTATTTTAAATCCCACACATGGGCTGCATACACAACCACATTGTACAATATCATACATACACTACTAAACCAACAAATGCATGGTGTGCTATTTCTGATATACTATGCAGTATGATGGAATGTGGTTTTGGATGCAGCCATGGGTTTTAGGGATGTAATATATTGAAAAATGCTTTTTAAAATTTAAACGATCACAATTATGCCCCTAGGTCTCTTCCTGACACAACTGAGTTTGAGACTGGATGCAGTCGCAGGGTTATTATTATTATTATTTTTTTTTAAAAACATGCAAACAAAAACAAAACAAATAGCAGACTTGAAGAAAAGCCATAAAGGGGCAGTGGAGCCAGTAGTCAGTAGACTGGTGACACTGAATACTGCAGAGTGGGAGGATGCATAGCCTGGTCTAGTGGTTAGGGAGTTGCCCTTGCAATCAAAAGGTTGTGGGTTTGGATCCCAGGACTGCTAGTGGCACCTCTGAGGTACTCTTGAGCATGGTACCGTCCTCACACACTGCTCCCTGGGCGCTGTGTTCCTGACTGCCTGCTGCTTCACTTGGTGAATGGGTTAAATACAGAGGAAGAATTACGTGCTGTTCACACTGTGTGCTTTGGCGTATTTATGTATGACAAATGGACACCTTACTTTACACATTTGTGACACTCCTGACTTTCTAGGCTCTCTTATTCACTTTTTTTCTCAGAAATCTCTTTCGGTGATCAAAACTATTCATCTGGGTGCCAAGTGTGACTTTTTTTTGGAAGTAGCTTGTACATTTTGGGCATTGCAATTTAAGGGGGGTCATTTTGTGAGAGTGTATGTGCAGCCAAAATGAACCAACCAATCTGCATAATATTGCAGAGTCAACAAAACCGCATACTGTATCTTGAAGTCAGAATCAAAAATGATATCAAACCTGATGTGTCTTCTATGTTAGCTGTGACACAGGTGGCTCGGTAAACAGTGATTTAATCTCTTGTTTTTGGCTGTAGGGACACAGGACCCCCATTGGATTTGTGTTATCAGCATGGGGTAGATGATTAGCAGCACTTTCAGCAGATTCACTTCTGAAGGGATGTCTAAACGTATAAGCTGTGGTGTTTACAAGATGCAGCTTTAGTCAAAGTCACCATTTTATCTCTGTATTATGATACAGTTTTGTGCATAATCCTTTGTTTGTGACCCTGAAAAGTCAGACACCTCCTGTTCAGTTTCAACAACAGGAGAAAGGCTAGACGGGATTATTTTCAAAAGACAATAAAGAAAATCTGGTCGAATGTAAAACATCTGAAAATCCTGGAATATATGTTTTTGAATTAGTTTTTCACCAAGTGTGTTTTACTTCTTTCCTGTAATAAATGTGCCTTAAAGGGTTTTTAAAAAAAATATGTCCAAAGGATGGATGTTTTTTTTAGCTATGTATGTCAAGAACCTTTGTAAAGCTAAAAGAACCTCTACAAACTGATAAAATTCTTTGCCCTTCTTTACTTTTTCTGCACCATTATACCAAATGGTAAATGATTTAAAAGATTCTCCAAGGATTTTTAGTAAAGCCAGTGGTTATATATAAAACTATGACAACAAAAAAAAATATTAAATGCCCAAACGGTTCTTTGCAGTTTAAAAAATTCCTCTCTATAAAGGAAAACCTTGTGCATCATTCTTTAAATAAATAAGATTCTTCTATATAGGGGTTCCAAAAGAGTTCTGCACAGCCAAGCCATGGACCATATGAACCTTAAGTTTTAATGTATGTTTTGTGAATTTGAGACTATTTGCTACGATAACACGACATTAGACAGTTTATTGAGTTTTGTTGAGTTCAATAGAAGTAAAGTTGGTAGAAGCTTCCTTATCACAACAGTTTCATGCAGAACTTTACTTGTATTAGTTCTTCTTACTGAAACTTTGCCAGTGCTTGTGTATGAATCCTGAAATAAAGGGTTATTCACAATGCACCAGTTCATAGTTTCATTTTAAGAGACTGAAAGTCTATAATTATTTGGTATTTTATTTAAGAAGAGCTGCTCAAGTTGACTTTCCACAGTTCTGCTCAAATTATAGTGTGCACAAATTAAACTAAATTATCTTTTGAAGTTAAACATTGATGCAGCACCTTTGTTTTTCTCTAGACCCCCCTTCTCTTAGGCTTTGATCTGATTGAAATGAGGTTGAGTCTATGGAAACAAGTTCTTCCTTTGCTTTGTTTATGTTTATGTATAAATAAATCCAATGGATGTGGTTTCATATCCTATAACAATAGGATTTTGTCTACATCTGTTCTTCTTGCTGGTTACCAAGAAATGCTTGTACTAAGATGCCCTCCTTCTCACTGCTCTTTGGTGATTTGTTTCTCAGATGAGACATAAAACAGCTCTTTAGTCTTCAAAGAATGGATCCATCAGAATGTCAACATTTGACCCCATCCTTTGTTCCACTCCTTAACCCAATCAGCATCTTAAGTTATTACTGTCATTTTGCTATACTTTTAATGCTCATTTCATAATTAATTATATGTTATTTTATACAGTTAAGTACATTGCTTGTTCGGCCTTTTTAATAAACTGAACTAACAAATACATGTCATTTGATTTACATTGTGTATTGGGCTCAGACTGCACTTACGTCCATTTATTTCACTGTTTAACAATAGCAAAAACATGACAAGCCATATAATGGATGGCTTTTCTTTCTCCAAAACATGTCATCAAATTCAAACCATAGTAATATTTCTTCTTGTACTCACAAACACGAATGTGGCATGGATCGAAAGTTTAGAATTTTTTGGAGAATCTCTTTGCTTATTTCGATGAGCTACATGAAAGACGTAATTGTGAGAGAAGTGTAAAAAGGGTATATGCCATGTGGGCTCTCTGGTTATGGGTGTATGTCTGGGCTGAGTCCTCTGAATTCCAGCAGCGTGTTTGAAAGCTGGGAGCCTACATTTTTGGGGTCACACGCCACCCGAGGATCTACTCTTTGAGTCATGTGGTATTCACAGTTTGTTGGTGTCTTCAAAGCGGTCGCTCATGGTTCAGTATATGCTCTGGCTGCCTCTGGGCACGGCACTGTTCCTCCTCCACACACACACACACACACACACACGCACAAATACACACACACACACACACACACACACCCTGAGCAGCAGCTTGCTTTCTCCTGCCCCAGCTCCCACCCGATGATGCCACATACATATAACACCTGGTGTCCTCGACTTGCGTGTTTTACATTGCCGTAAGTTCCAATCCCACCCTCTTGGCTCTGCGGGGTGGTCCGAGGTGCTGGCTCTGAGCTATATGGTGGCAGATGGGTTGCTGGCTGAAATGGCCTTGGGGTCCTAAAGCTCAGTTAAAGTGACAGGTCAGACAAAAATCTAATTAACACACTGTTCCCTTCAGCCCAATGAAGTCAAGTCATGTTAAGTGTCAGAAGTTTCTGCAGATTTGGACTGGCCTGGCAGCTATAAGCTTCTATTACTTCTTCACAACTTTAGCCTCATAGCTCCAGAGCAAATCTAAGCAAACGCCAGACACCAGACATGGCAGATCAGATATATCTGGGCTAAATTTGTAAATGTGACTGTAGGCCTAACCATCACTGCAATATAACACAGCAACCAAGCAATAGCCTGGGCAGGGTAGCTTGTGGCTCGCTTCAAAGTGTATATGATATTGCCATGGCAACCACAAGAGAGCCAACTGAACAGAACAAAGCTGAGAGCGTGGACACTCTATGTGTGAAAAGCATGTGAGGGTCTTGGTCAAAGTGAATGTTTTTGTTAGGCTGGTGAGAGTGGATTATAGCTGCTTTAAAGCTCAATTACACCAATTCCAGCTACTCTCTCTCTCTGCATTTATTTCTTTCCCATCGTGAATTAACTTGGAAGGATGCAGTTGTAAGACTGCAGTCATTCTAGGAAAGCTTTGTCCTTTGAGAGAGTTTAAGTACCATCAATTAACAGTTTGAGCGTAAGGGGAAATGGACTGGGTCTGAACACTCTAATGTAATTATTTCAGTTCATTCACAAGATCACAGCACAGAGACACAAGCACAGATTTAGGATGTCTCTTTTCCTTTCCTCGTTCTTTTTCTCAAGACTGTTAGCTGTGTCTGCCGATGGTGTGGCACATTTAATTTCCCCATGTGATCTTCCTCGTCCTTGTGATCTCGTTTCGGCACAGTTTCTTTGTGTGGTGTTGAATGGAGTGTGTCAGATGAGAGAATGCGGCGTATGATCTATCAGCGGCCTCAGTGGTGGCTTACAGCATGTGAGGAGGGTTGCACTGGATAGAGTACTTTCCTTCACACACACACACACACACACACACACACACACACACACAAACACACACACACATACACACACACACACACACACACACACACACACACACACACACACACACACACACACA
>JBBPCZ010049461.1:0-10000 GCA_037974445.1 Brycinus macrolepidotus
CCTCGCCTCTGTCGCCTTTGGCTTACTCACTAGGGGCTCGGACCTGGACTCTGTAAAGCTGCTTTGTGACAACTTTGTTGTAAAAAGCGCTGTATAAATAAAATTGAATTGAATTGAATTGAATTGAATAGAAGAGTCTTATGGGAGAGTCCGATAAAAGAGTCCTATAGAAGAGTCGTAAAGAAGTACTACAGAAGAGTCCTAAAGAGGAGCCCTAAGAATCCTATAGAAGAGTTCTATAGAATACTCCTACAGTCCTAAAGAGGAGTCCTAAAGAGGAGTCCTAAAGAGGAGTCCTTAAAGAAGAGTCCTGAAAAAGAGTACTAAAGAAGAGTTCTGAAAAAGAGTCCTACAGAAGAGTCCTAAAGAGTCCTACAGAAGAGTCCTAAAGCACGGTCTTAAAGAAGAGTCCTAGAGTCCTATAGAACAGTCCTAAAGAAGAGTCTCACAGTCCTACAGAAGAGTCCTACGGAAGAGCCCTATAGGAGAGTCCTAAAGAAGAGTCCTAAAGAAGAGTCCTAAAGAAGAGTCCTAAAGTCCTATAGAAGAGTCTTAAAGAGGAGTTCTAAAGAGGAGTCCTAACGAAGAGTCCTAGAGTCCTATAGAACAGTCCTAAAGAAGAGTCCTATAGAACAGTCCTAAAGAAGAGTCCTATAGAAGAGTCCTATAGAAGAGTCCGACAAAAGAGTCCTAAAGAAGAGTCCTATGGAAGAATCCTAGTGAAGATCTCACCCCGGGATGGATCTCCTCTCCAGATGTCCACTGTACTCCTCATCGACCTGACACATGACTGGCACTGGGTTTCTGGTTTTAATTATACGACTTTAATCAGCTGATCTGATTTTAAAACAGAATTAAAAAATAGCTTAACAAAAACAGCCCCCACGCCTTCCACCCATGCTGCTGTCCCTCTCTGATGACGTATGACGCACAATCCTTATCGTGATCTGCGATGTTTTCGGTTTTAATCCGATCTGACAGACGCTAAATATGCATTATCTTCGCAGAAAAACGTTTAAGACGCACACGAAGAAGTGTCACTAATAATTTAAGTGCGATCAGTTTTGTCACGGTGCAATGTGCGCCTATTGTCTGAGAAAGTCTCGCAGGGGATTGTGGGAGTGTAGTTTTCAGGACTCTCTCGCCCCTGAAGGTGAGTGGGGGAGAAACTACATTACCCAGCATGCATGCGGCGCGAAGGCGCTCCGAGGCGTTGGGTTAAAGCTCCGTTGTAATGTTTACTTCTCGGATATAAGGGCGCGTGCTGCTAGAGGTGGTGCGGTGGGGCAGAGGAGATCTTTAATGCCCCCCTGAGCCCTGTACTCGCCGCAGGGGTTCTCTGAGACGCGTGTCCGCGGGCTGAGGGAGGAACGCTGTCGGACGGTCCGGGTTCATGATGGCGATGTTCCGCAGCTTCGTCTCGGCCGCACAGCTGAGGCAACAGCAGCAGGGACAGGGGCAGCAGGGGCAACAGAGCGGGGCAGTCGGGGGGGACAGCCTGGAGAGCCAGTTCTCCTGCCCCATCTGCCTGGAGGTCTACCACAAACCCGTCAGCATCGCTAGCTGCGCCCATACGTGAGTACTGTGTGTATATGTATATGTTTGTGTGTATGTGTTTATGTATGTGTGTGTGTGTGTGTTTGTGTGTGTGGTCCCTTGTCAGCCTGCTTGAAACAAGTGTGTGTGTGTGTGTGTGTGTGTCTGTCTATGTATGTATGTATGTATGTATATGTAAATGTGTGTGTTTGTGTGTGTATGTATATGTATGTGTGTGCGCGCCCCCATGTCAGCCTGCTTTGTTTTATCCAATGCAGGATGTCTGATCCTATTAAAAAAACCTGAGACAAAAGTGTGTGTATATATGTGAATGATTGTGCGTGTTTGTGTGTGTGTGTGTGTGTGTGTGTATTGCCCCTTGTCAGCCTGCTTTGTTTAATCCAATGCAGGATGTCTGATCCTGTGAAAACATGCTGTAAAACTGTGTGTGTGTGTGTGTGTGTGTGTGTCCCCATGTTTCCCATGTCTGTCAGAGTGTCTCCATGTTCACTTTGTGCCAGTCTGGCTTATAAATTCGGGATTTCCAGGTGCATGAGTTACATACTTGCGCCTGTACCATTTAAGGAGGACCTAGAATTGAAGCCAACTTCAGTCTCGTGGAGATGTGACGGAGGATCTTTTTGTTTTCTAGCAAAAATAAAGGTGATTTAATGGGAATTAGGGTTTCTTGGACTACAGCGATCCTCCTTCAGCCCGGAGTGGACATAAGTAATGAGGCGAGCTGAGCGTGTCCAGCTCGTTCTTTCATCTGTCATGAGTGAGCTGTTATTCCACGAACTTCGCCGCTGAAGCTGCTGCTGCGTTTCCTTTGTGCCCCTGCTGTTACCCACAGACTGCTCCTTTGTTGCCGTAGCCTATCTGTCTGCCTGTCAGAGGCTTAGGAAGTGAAACCGTGTCCAGCAGGTTGCCCACTGACCTTTTCAGCTTTTTTTTTTTTTTTTTTGGTCATATGAAGGTGTATTACTGAGGTCATTTTTTTCCCCCAGCCCTGCACAATCCATGCAATCCCAGAGATGCTCGGTGGGATTACAGTGTGTACAGCAGGAGGAGAAAAAGAACAAAGCAAGCAAAGCGCGCCCGCATGTGTGTGTGTGGGACGCTGCGCTTCATGAGATGCGCAGCTGTCCCGTACCCGAATCTGGAAGGACGCGGACGGTAGGTGAAGCGAAAGTGAGGTGGCTGATGCTCAGGTTGAGGTCAGAAGAGGAAGTGGATTTCCTGCAGTCGTGCTGGAGCAGTTTGTTTGCACAGCTGCGGCTCGGGCATCGACCTGCAGTTGTAAGATTTTACTTATTGGTCCCTGTGGAGAGGTGTCTGTGCATTTTTTTCCCCTCCTTATTTATATTTTCCTTTATTCCCTTATTTGTCACTTATGTCTAGCATCTGATCAAATAAGGTTTTATTATAAGGGCTCGTCGCCTCCATTCTACTGTGGTTTGGATCCGTAATAGTTTAATTTTGTTTCCATGACCAATTTCCAGACTTTCTTCACCCCTTGTAATTAAATGGGCTGTTGTTGTTATTGTGCCTTTAAGACAGATGTAAATATCTCTCTCCTGATTGGCTGCCCTCATTCAAAATGCACTTCAGCCTGAAACATCCTTTATAACTTCAGCGTGAATGGGCGGAGCTAAACTGCTGTAGGCTGAATAACGGAATTATATGGTTTTGGTGCCATCGAAAAAGCAGTTGATTAAATATGGGCTAATTTTGCACCTAGGTTTTATGTGTTGACTGGGGAATGAGTATGTTTTGAAATTTGTTGTGTTTGCATGCTGCTATTAAAAATAAAGGCAAAAAACATTTGGTTTTCCATGATATGGGCCTTGTAATGGCACCCTTAATGCCACTCACTGGCACAAGCAACAATAATTTTGTCACTTAGATTAAAATTTGAACCAACTTTAAGGTCAGAGAGATATAAAATAGCACATGCTTAAAATTCTGGTAATCCAACAACAGTCTCATTTTGAACCATTTAAAGGTATTGGCAAATCAGTGCTTGAATAGGCGGGGATAAAATGCTGTAGCCAGAATGAGATATATTTTAAATGTGTTGGTTTTGTGACATCACAAAAATTATGATTTGACGTTTTCAAATGTTTTTGTAGCTTATTTTACGTATGGATGGTGGCATGAACGTACAGTTTGAAACAATATTTACAGACTTCAAGCCTTTTTAACTTCAGATTATGTGGACTTTTATGTGAGTAATTGGGCCCTTTAATATCTTGAACGACATCACAATTTGCAGCAGTAAAATCACAATACTGATATGTCTATATTGTGCAGCTCTAATGGTCAGTAATGGTGACTTTATAATGAATTTTAAAGTGTGATGCGAAGCTCAGACAGATTAGGGTGGTGTATGTTTTTACCTTACAGGAGGTTAGCATGTTTGTTTTTATGGGGACAAATAACCGTCTTCTAGAATGGCGCATATTTAATTGAAGCTAAAAAACAATGGATTTGTTTTTTGTAAAAAAAACAATGAAAAGTGTTTGTTGTATCACAGTCATTACCCCACATGCAGCAGACTGGGTTGGAAACCAGTCCTGTCTGGGTAAAAACGCTGCACTATACCAATAAGAGTCCTTGGGAAGGACTGGCAATGCTGCATTCGTATTAGTGTAGCGTGCAAAATACCCAGTGGCAATCAGGGGATCCCCTTTCATCGAAGTTTTTGTCTGTGAGGGTGGGGGGGTGTTCGAGTTGGTGACAGGCAAAACGAAAAAACTAAGCAAATTCTTTGTGGATGGGGTGAAGAGGAAATGAAATAGATTTTTTTTTGTCAACGAGGTGATTGGGGATAGACAAAAAAAACTTTGTTGACACAGGATGAAACACTCAAGAAACTCATTTTGTGTCACTCGCAGATGTGAAGATTTTTCCAGAGAACCGTCTAAATTTTGCTGTTGAGGCTTTCCGAGGCTCTCAGCTGTCAATCAGGGGGTCTTGGACACCCCGAGACCACCTGTATTTCACTCCCTGCAACATGTAACATGATACAGTTGTCACTCTGGATGAGAGCACCTGCCAAATGCATCTTCAAAGGCAAATGTAGAAAATACTGTTTAGTCCAGTATGGAGTTGTGAGGCTGTTGATGCTTGAAGAACGCATGAACATAGGAAGATGTGGAAATGAATTCACTTTTCTAGTGCTTGTTTTAAAAAAACTGTTAAAGTAACTTTGGAAATCTGACGTGGAATGACCCATGTGCTGGAGCGTTATTAATCAGAAAATATTTTAAACTAGATGCATTTCCGCAAGATTGCATGGTTGCTGTAAAACCAGCGTTTGGAGACATCCAAACATTGTTTTTTTTGTGCAAAAAAAAAATCTACTGGCAGTCAGGATTTGAACTGGCGTCTCTTCTAATTCTCTTCATTCAGTGCCTGGCACTTTACCACTGAACTACCGAAGGGGCATCAACTCACTGGCTCTTACCAAGCTATTTATGGGTAAGGACGGCTGAACGCGTAGCTGCATTCACGGCTGATTATCTTTAATTAAACCACAACAAACAGCGACACACGTCTTTTTTATATACCTGAACTGAGCTTTAGTGTCTTGAAGTCTGTTTATGAGTCTGCTGTGTGTTTTGCTCCGGGTTCGTTTCTCCGTGTTTTGTCACTTTCCAGCCACCTTAGCCGGAAACTTCTGCAGTCGCACTAATTACAGTCTTGTACACGTTCATATGATGGGCGGGATGAGAATCTTGGAACAGCGAAGGTTAAAGACTAAACAGTTGACAGTATTTGGTGGAGCATAGTCGTTTTTGATCTCTGCTCTGAACGTGGTCTTCTCCTCCAGAAGCTGGGTTCCGGCAGAGGAAGGTGGCTCCTGGATTGCGCTGTCCTGTGGAGGCAACTCGTCTGTAATGCTTACTGTAAAGTGGAACAGCTCGCCACAGATGCAGTGTCTTGTCGGCACGCAGTGTTTGATGGTAAAAACCCTTTTGATGAGAATGGCAGTAATCTGGCGAGCAGAACATTGATTTGTTTGTAATGAAATGTCTTTCTGCGAGCTTTCACGCACTGCATGCAGTTCACCCCAGTTTAACAGAACTAAAGGAACAGTGTGCTGTCCGTTTTGCTGGCCTTTTAAAACAAGGTGTAGCACTTTAAAGAATTTCTTTTTCTGGAAATCTCTTTTTCCACATGGGAGCTCAAACACTCACACGAGCAGTGATACCTATTAAAATACGATGAACCATCAAGAACAGCATTGTGAGCAACGTTGGTGTGGTGTTCTAGAAATGCAGCCTTCCACACTCTTGACCAAGAAAAGTTTTGTACTAAAGATCTGGCTTTTTGTTACAAATTTGTCTTGTAACAATAGCGGAGCCCTTGTTACAATAGAAAAGACCAGATCAAGCTACCAAGCATTCAGATGGTTCTTTGAACTGTCGTGGTTCTATACATAACAATTGGTTTTACCAAAGAAAGGTTGAAGAACCCTTTTAAGTGTGTGGACTGTGGCCTGGCTTCTGGTTAGAGCTGTGGTCTTGTGCAAAGTCTGTGATGCGTGTGGTTAATGCATGTTTTTGTGACCTCTGCAGGCTCCTCTGTGGTGTGAAAGTTCTGTTTTTGTGACATGTCTTGACTTCCCTTTTTCGAGGGTTTATGTTCTCCCTCTGGCTGCTTGGGGAGATGATGTGTTGCTCATTGCTCATAGTATCATGGAAAGTCTTACACCTAGAAGAATAACAAACGTATCTTGAGATGAGTGTGTTGATCATCACCACCCACCTCCTGCTCATCGAGCCGTGACTGCCCTTTGGGAAGAATTTTTAAAAGTTAAAAGCAAAGGAGCTTAATGTAGGTGCTTGGCCATGCTGGGGCGTAGCGGACAGCTTCATTTTCTGCACGGCAGCAGTGTTTCCCTCGTCTTTATTCGCTTCAGATGTGACGTCCTTTGAATGGGCTGAGGGTTCAGCCCAAGGAGCAGCTCTCATCGTTTCCCTGAGGGAGCGCACACGGCTGAGGATGAAAGATCTCACATCATTCTCTCCTTCACTTTATGGTCTTCCATTAAATATAAAGCTCCGGTAGCTTTTATTTATGGTTTGTCCCAATAAGGCCAGTTTCGCCAACCCTGGTAGCAAGGACCTTCAATTACATTAGCATCAAGCAGCTCTCCAGCTTAAGCGTCTGAAGCCCCTAACAGACATTCAAGTGACGCCATCCAAACTGACATTCGGGGTTGTGAGTTTTCGTAGCGGAGAACTTATGAGGAGATTTGCCACTTAAGTCTTTCCAGGTTAGTCAAACACTAGAGGGCGCTCCCGAGCAAGTCCAAAATGAACAGGTAAATATGGAACTTTGTGTAAAATTATAATTTGTAAATGAACCATCGTTTCATGTAAAGTCTGTGGTTTTCTCAGCCACGTTAAATATTTCAGGACTATGTGATATTTTAAAACACTGTTCAGTTTCAGTTACATAACTTTCCAAAAGGGCATAACTTTGTACGGGGCTTTATTGTTAATGCTTGTTTTTCAAAAATGAATTATAGTGTTACATACAGTACCTAAGCTACCCCTCGTTTCTTTAGATTTTGCTTTGTATCACCTTGTTGGTGCAAAATACTTTATGCCTCTCAAAGTATCTTTGGCATATGTAAATGTGTTCATTAATAGATATCGTTTAAATGTTGAGGAGATTTCAAAGCTTTTTGTTGAAACCTGCTGTCGTGTGTGACACTATATCGTTGTTTTACACTGTCCTATCCACCCCAGACAGCCGTGTGTGAAATAACGGATGGCGGTGAAAGTGTGAAGGCTGACTAAGTGGGCATGGGAGATCATGGGGTTGTGGTGTAAACTCTAACATCCTGTGAAATCATGTCCCTTTTCTGAAACAAAAATATGCAAAAATAGTACTTCACATTTCACAGTTTCCGGGATGGTCAATACAATGACAAGTAGCTTGCAAGCAGTTTGGTTTATCAGGTCAGCTTTAAAGCCTGAAGAAACAAAAAAATGGTTCTGGTTGCTTTGCCTTGTATCTGATGTAGGCTAAGTAAAATCAAGCCCATTCAGATCTCTTCTTGTTCTGAGCTGTTTTTCCTCAAGATCACAGCCTTTCCTTACTCTCCATAATGTCAGCAATAAAAAAAGCAACTAGCTAACTCTGCTAAATGCCATGCACTCTTTACAGTGTAAGTGCTAAAAGGGCTTTCGAGCAGTGGCACTTTTGGTTTCCTGAAGAATCTTTTTAAAGCTCAAAGAAACTCAGCATAATGTAAGATCTAGACCAATTAGAGGTTTTTTATAGAACCGTAAATGCAAGCCAGAAATATTCATTTTTATGTGGCCTGTGTTGCTGTTAGTAAATGGCTAGCAAGTAACCCTTGGCAGTACATGACCCCTTAATGTACTGACTCAGGAACTGTTCAAAGTTTAAGCCTTTCCTGCAGATAGAGGATTGAGGTGCAGAACAGAACAGTCATTTTAGGAACAGTACCTGGGACGTGTATTGACAATATCAGAAAAATGTTCCTTTTTGAGGATTTTCCGCCTAGTTGCATTTTTTCAGGCCTAGTTGCATCCTGAATAAAGGACTTCTGGGCCCCCTCAGAGGGACATCCTGCTCTTTGATCTCTCCACTCTGAGGCGTCCCCTCATCCCTGGCAGCCAGACCGTCTGTACTCACACAGCCTGCAGGAGGAGATCAGGCCCGTGGCTAGTAGACCTGCACATCAAACACCGCCTTTTTACGATTGCCAAGGTCAAAAAATGCATGTTGTCCGGCAGCACAGGAGACACACGCAGATATACTCGTTACTGGAAGCGCGCATCAGGGACAGAGCTGCATCGCAAGCTCATTATAGCTTCATTTTTAATGAGACGCACATCCGTACACAGGCAGTAGTCAGTGTGAACCTCACTCTGCCTTTCTCTCATGCGAAAACACACATTAGCATGCATTCAGTCAACAAAAAGAAAAAGGCTCTCTTGCCGGTGTCACTCAGGGACAACTGTGTGCAGGACGGTCTATATATAGAAAGGGCCTCAGGGAGGGAGGCCACGCTTTAGAGCTTTAACCAAGACTCCTTCAGCTGGAGCTGGTGCTGAGGTGCTAGAACCCGTTAAGCAAAGATGGAGCTTCTGAAGCATGAATGAAGACCTTGTGGGAATCCTTTTCCCCATTTGTGTGTACTGTTTGTTAGGTTGCCTCCTGGATGTAGACAGCAGAGACACTTACGCTGCCTTCATGTTCTGTTGGAGTTCCAAACTTGTAAGCTCCACGTGAACATTACAGCTTCACACATCATCTGAGGAGCATGTGAAGGCCGTTAGAGCAATATGGGCATATGAGTATTGCAATTTTACTGCTACATTTTATGATTGTGATGCCTTTCACAATATTTAAGGGCCCGTATCATCACTTTTCTGGAATTAAAATCTGTAAATATTATTTCAAATGGTACATTCACTCCCTCCATTCCATACAGTCCATATATTTTGTAAATAAGCTGCAAATGATGTCACAAAACCAGCTTATTGTAATATATCTCATTATTCTGTCTACACCTTTTTAGCCCTGCACATTTGTGCACCGATTCACCAACACCTTTACTAGCCAAAAATTAAGATAATTATACTTTTGTTGGATTGCATGAAGACTGAAAACCCAGTAACTCACTTGGAGCTGTGATTGGTTGCCCTGTCAGAAACATTGTGATTGGTTGAAGGCTCATTTGCATATCGCAACCTTTTGTATTGCTGAAATTGATATTGCGATAACAACTAGCAGACAATATGTTGTGCAGCCCTGAAGATTGTCCCGTTAGCGCATATAGCGTTTAGATCAGGGTGTCCAATGTTATCCTAAAGGGTGGGTGTGGCTTTTCATTCCAAACAGGCAGTGGTGTCAACTTGTTTATTCAGCTGGTCTCAGTCTTCAAACATCTGTTCATACCTGTTCCTGTTTTGCTGGAATAAAAACCATCAGCCACACCAAGCCTTTTGCAGATTACACCCCTTTTAGGGCTTTTAGGGATGTCACTATAGAGCAGAGGTGCCCAACTCCAGTTCTGGGGGGCCGGTGTCCAACACAGTTTGGTAGCTTCCCTCCTTAATGACCAGATTTTTTTTGTACCTCGTAACGTTTGGAAAAATAAAGCCTGGAGTCGAGATGAGGCACATAATGACTCAAGAATGTAGCCGTAGTGAAATATGGTATAGTTCTAGTCATTTTCCCTAAATAAAGGTACTGTACCCCAGTGATGCCCACTTGTACCCTGAAACTGCAGAATGTCTGTTGTCCACTCTTGTCTACTCAGCATTTGAATACATTTCAATGAATTTGTATTATTACATCCCTGAAAGTAACAGCCTCTACTCTCCTAGGAGGGTTTTACACTTGACATTGAAACATTTCTGTGAAGGTTTGATTGCATTCAGCCCATGGGAGCATAGCAAGTGTTGATTGGTTC
>JBBPCZ010049497.1:0-12904 GCA_037974445.1 Brycinus macrolepidotus
GAGAGAGGGGAAGGTTTGGTGTGAAGTCAGAAATGCAGAGAGAGGGGTGTAGTGCTTATCACAGCCAGCACACATGCTTCAACACACACACACACACACACACACACACACACATAGATCACTCAGGAGCCTAAAATAGTGGAAGTTGCATCAGAGAGAGAGAGTGAGAAAGTTCCAGAAAATGAGAAAAACAAGGAGGAGAGAGGAAGGGAAGATAGAGGAAAAAAACAGAAAGAAAGAAAGAAAGAAAGAAAAAGTGAAGGATCAAAAGCAGAAAGATAGAGAGAGAAAGAAAGAGTAAGAGAGAAATAGAGAAAAAATGAAGAAAAAAAAAGAAAAAAAATAGGACAGAGGGAGCAACATGAAAGGAAAGAAAGGAAGATGACAAAAAAGAAACCTGAAGGACTCTATAGAAAGAAAAACAGAGAAAGAGAAAAGAGTAAGAAAAAGAGGAGAGGAGGGGGGATTGAGAGAAAAGGGGGAGAGGAAGAAAAAAGAAAAGAGAAAAAAAGAAAGAAAGAACAGAGAGACAGAAAGAAAAGAAAGAGGGAAATGGAGAGGCTGAGAAAGAGAGAGAAAGAGGGGGCAGAGTAAGTTGTGTGTGTGTGTGTGTGTGTGTGTGTGTGTGTGGTCAGCAGCTTCATGACCCTTTTAGGACAAATGGGAGAAAGAAAGAGATGAGAGAGACGAGAGAAAAAGGAGAAGGAAGAAGGGAATGCACAGAGGGAATGATGCTAATCGGCTCTGTAGGACGTCCTGAGTTTGTTTATTTGTTGATTTTGTGTGTGTGTGTGTGTGTGTATGTGTGTAAACATGTGCAGTGAATTGTCAATCAGCTTCATCTGCAATCACAACCTGAAATACATGCAAAACACCGTGGCATCACACATGCATTTGCACACACACACATCCCAAACCACACACACACACACACTTGTGCATCACCGGTCCCAGGCAAGTAGCCTCTCTGTTACCTAGCGACAAGTAGAGGGGTAAGAAAGTTTCATAAATTAAGCAGTCCAAAAGAGAGAGTGTGTGTGTGTGTGTGCGTGTGTGTGTGTGTGTGTGTGTGTGTGTGTGGTGTGTAAAGGGTGTTCTTCTTGTCCAGTTGAAAGTCATTCTAATCTCCCAAAAGGAAGAAACCCGGCCAGTTGTGTTCTTAAAGTTATTTCTGCGTTTGATCGCTACCGTGGATGTTAACACACTTAATAACACGCTGTACTGATGTACATATTGTTGCTGTGGCAACAAAACCATTTCTTCGAAATGGTAACTTCACAGAAGAAGCAGGAAAACGCTCCTAAGCGTGATGTATGTGATTATAACAAGATTTTCTGGAGTATTATTACTGGTCTGTTCATTTCAAAACGTTCTCACAGTGTAAAGACCACTTGCCATAAGCAAACAACCGAATAAATAAATAGATAAAACGATGGAGTTAGGATTTTTTGAGGGTGAGCTTGTGCTGGTGCAGATGTTCTGGACCGTTGCTCTTGCATATGTAACTCTGTGTGTGTGTGTTTGTGTGTGTGATGGTGAAGAACGGATTAAAAAGGGGAGAGCGAGAGAGAGAGAGAGAGAGAGAGAGAGATGATGAGGTCTATATGGAACATATGGATGGCTTCCACCAAAGAAATTACATGCCATTTAAAGCCATCTGTGCAATAACATCCATCTTTTTCTATTACACACACACACACACACACACACACAAGTTTGTATACATGTCAGGATGTGGGGTCATACATATATTATACATATTACTATACGCATCATGTTTTAGATGTATGTAAATACTTATATGTAATAATATGTTCTCTCTCTCTCTATCTCTCTCTCTCTCTCTCTCATCAAAAGGTTTAACCGTCATCATTCACAGGGTTTTATTTGCTGTTAAGAATTAATGAGTTGATAATTTTAGTCTTCTGTGGACCACTGAGCACCAGGGGCACCAACAGGTTGTGTAAAAAACATTTGATTAAGATGGATGTGATTTACCTTTAGCCCCAGCAGTAGCCAGTCCCAGAGTTGGAGAAGAGAGAACAAAAGTCTGTTAAAGTAACTAATATTAGGCGCATAAGAAAAGAGCTTCTGTTGACTAGTCCGAGATCGGAAACGCTACTGCATTTACATATACTGTACAGACAGTATGTAGAATTTACTGTCCCATTGTTGTTGTGCTAAAATGATTTGGGACAGGGTGGCTAGCTGGTCACTAATGTGATCCAGCAAGCCTGGTCAGTGCCAATGCTAGCCAATGGCATTTGGTTTTATGTATTTAGATTGCATTGTAGCTAGCAAGTTAAAGTGTGCATGAGTACACCATTGCATTTTCCCAACACAGAATTATCCCTTTCAAGCTTGGTCACTGAGAAACAGTTTGCCTTTCGAGCTTCTTTGCTGCTCTTTTTATTTTCATTTTTTTCTCACCAGTGGAACTGCTGTATAATGAAGGAGAGAAGAAAAGAGAGGAGAGGAGAAAAAAGGAGAGGGGAAATAAGAAAAGGAGAACAGAAAGGAGGGACTGCAAGGTTGGTTGATTTTAATGGCTTCTGCATGTGCAGCTGAAGCATAAATCAGAGAGAGAGAGAGAGAGAGAGAGAGAGATGTGAGGGTCGTACCACCATGTTTATTTAACTCTCTATTTCTCACACACACACACCTCATCAGTGTCAGCACTCAAGTTTCACTGTCAGTCAAACCCTGCAGAAGTCCACACACACACACACACACACACACACAAACACACACACACACACAGTAAGGTAAGGTCTGTCTGTGATCTCAGTGCTATGCCTCAAAAGATTTAACCTAAAAGAAATCTTTTTCTTTCTCTCATTTCTCTCTCTCTCTCTCCAAAATAAATAAATAAATAAATAAATAAACTAACAAGCAAATTTTCAATTAATTGGCCTAAATGTGGCTAGTGTTTGTCTGTGCAGATTGCATGACTTTGTCCTTAATTTTATACACCTTTTAAGCTGTGGCTGAAACACCTGAAAATGATTAAGAAGAGGAACCACATACTTCCACGAATGTCCTGCCAAACAACGACTTTTATTAACATGATGGAAAGTTTGCTGATTTTGAGGACCTGGCAGAATTCAGCGATCATAGCTAAAGAGTACTGCAGATGGAGAGCATGTCAGAAAGCAGCATTGCTGATAGCAGTCATGTTCTCTTGTATCAGTTTCTAAACACAGTGTTTTTGTGAGCTATGTTTTCAGTCACTTTTATCAGCTTCTTATCAGGTTCTGCATTTTCCATCACTCACTGTTAGTCCGTCGCCATGCACACCTCTTAACAGCCAAAGAGCGCTCTACAATAATTTGTTGCCTTTTGTGAGCTGGAACAGGCGATGCAATTTTGTTTGTGACATGCTGTAATTTGGTCATCTCCAATTTTTTGAGGGTGTTGTCACTGAACTAAGCAGGACTAGCTGTGTCTTCTGTGTGAAGAAGTCTATAGTCAGTTTTGGGCATTGCACACCTTTGTACAAGAAGAAGGTATGCAGTCAAAACCACAAACAAATGTATGTAAAAAAAAAAAAAAAAAAAAAACAATATGTCAAGTTCTATATATAAAGGATAAAATAAAATAAAATAAAATAAAATAAAATGTCATGCTGAAGGTGAAGGGCCTTCCTAATGTTCTCAAGTCAAGAATAACACTACAATACTACACAAGTGCAGGCAGGACAGGACTAAAGAGAAAGTGCTAAAAAAAAAAAAATACAAAAGCAACAGTACAATAATTTACAGGACAAGACAACATACAGTGTAGTCCACAGGAGCATTAACAGTACTAGTGTGAGTGAATACAGTATTTTGACAGATACTGGCAATAGAGCTTGTGTTGAGGGTCCACGTGGGGTTCTCCATGATCTGAACACCAAGAACACACGGTGCTCTGGACGATCTCCACTGAGGAGCTGTTGATGTTCAGTGGAGAGTGATCACATCGTGCCCTCCTAAACTCAACAACCATCACTTTTGTTTTGTTCACAATCAGAGACAGGTTGTTGGCTCTGCACCAGTCTGTTAGCTCCTCTCTGTACACAACCTCATCATTCCCACTGATCAAACCCACCGCAGTTGTGTCATCAGCAAACTTGATGATGTGGTTTGAACTGTGCATTGCTGGACGTTTGTGGGTCATCAGTGCGAACAGCAGAGGGCTCAGCACACAGCCCTGGGTGGGTCCCTGTGCTCATTGTGGTAGCATTGTGGATGTTGCTCCTGATCCTGGCTGACTGAGGTCTCGCAGTCAGGAAGTCCAGGATCCAGTTGCGGAGGGAACAAGAAGGGAGGCCTCACCGTCACAGGCAGGTTCAGGTGTCCTGCAGTTGATGATGGTCCAGATCCCCTTCCACATATATGAAGTTGCATTTTAGGTGGTGTGTCACACTCCATTAATGTCCAGATTAGCATGTTGTCTCTTTCTCTTCTAGACAATGTATGACCTAATGGAACCTCACGCAGCAGTAAATTATATACTATACGTTGAACAAGTGGGCGTTTTGATACGCAGCAGCATCTCTCTTTCTCACGTCTTTCCCCCTCTCTTTTTCTCTCTGTCTCCACTCCGGTGAGTTTTATGTGACAGCACCATTTTCTGCTCGGCCTGAAGAACAAACACATGGTCGTAAAAATGTCAGCGCTAGTCTCTCACCTCCCTCTCTCATCGAATTTGTGCTAGGACCTGACTATACTCTGCCAGTCTTTGATGAACTATACTCCCTCAATCCTACTCAACTCCTAACCTCCACTGCAATACCCTTTTCCATGTACTCCAAAATAGTCCACTAAACGTACTATTCTTCAGTTCCACTACTAAAAATACTGACCAGAGAAGTAAATTGATCCTCTTGTTACAATCGCACCTGTCATGTGGTGGGATATATCAGGCAACAAATGAAGAGCAGCTCTTGAAGTATGTGTTGGAAGCATGAAAGATGGCCATGCATAAGAATCGGATTGACTTTGACAAGGGCAAACCTGCGATGGCTAGATGACTGGGTCAGAGCATCTCCAAAACGGCAGATCTTGTGGGGCGTTCCCGGTATACAGTGGTTAGTACCTACCAAAAGTGGTCCAAGGAAGGACAACCGGTGGACTGGCGACAGGGTCATGAGTGCCCAAGGCTCACTTATCTGCATGGGGGTGAAGAGTAGCCCATCTGGTCTGATCCCACAGAACAGCAACTGTAGCACAAATTGCTGAAAAAGTTCATGTTGAGTATAAAAAGGTGTCAGAACACACACTGTATCCAGCTTGTCGTGCATGGGGCTGCATAGCTGCAGACTGGTCAGAGTACTCATGCTGACCCCTGCCCACCACCGAAAGTGCCTACAATGGGCATGTGAGTATCAGAACTGAACCATGGAGCAATGGAAAAGGTGTCCTGGTCTGACGAATCATGTGGATGGCTGGGTGTTTATGTGTCACTTACCTGGGGAAGGGATGGCACCAAGATGTACCTTAGGAAGAAGGCAAGCTGACGAAAACAGTGAGATGCTCTGGGCAATGTTCTGGTGGGAAACCTGCATTCATGTAGATGTTACTTCGACACGTAACACCTACCTAAACATTGTTGCAGACCAAGCTCACCCCTTCATGAAAATGGTGTTCTCTAAGGTGTTGACTTTGTGTCCAAACTCCCTAGATTTGAATCTGACTGAACTATGGGAGGTGTTGGACAAATTAGTCCAATCCATGGAGGCCCCACCTCACAACTTACAGGACTTGGTGCAGAAACCACAGCACACCTTTAGGGGTCTTGAGGAGCCCATGACTCGATGTGTCAGAGCTGAGGGGGACCTACACAATATTAGACAGGTGGCTTTATACTAATACTAATATGTCTCATCTGTATGTACTATTACTAATATTGTTTCCTATGATTTTGCTACAAAGTCAGGATATTATGGAAAAAATGCCATCACACACTGTGTTTGTGAGTGCACAGACTCTTTTTTTCATGCAAACAGTCTGGAGCATGTGTACGTGCTAATGTGCGTGTGCAGCATGGGTGGTGATCAATTACTGAAAAGGGCCTTTCTGCTTGAGCAGCTCACACTACTTACTGACGGTCTCCCAGCCAGCACACCAATTACAAACAAAACTAACAAACAAACAAACAAGCACAAACAATTAAGATGTTCACTGTCCCTCCATCTCTCTCTCTCTCTTACATTTTTCTCTCCTGTTCAGTTCTGCCGCAGAAATTATAATTTAGCGTCAGGCTGTTCCCACAGCGCTGGAAACGGGAGCACTCACCTGAGAAAAACAATCCTATCAGAAGGGGACGGTAATTACACAGAGAGAGAGAGAGAGAGAGAGAGAAGAAAGAAGAAAGACAGAGAAGGTAAAACAGCAAAAAAGTGAACAATTACAGAATGGATAGAAAAACACCTAAGTGAGTAAAGAGAGCTGGAGAAAAACTGAGATTAAAGACTGAACAGGAAAAAGAGCAAAGTGGGATAAATGTGTATGTGGGATAAATATGGACAAGGGTCAGCATGGACAATTTCAACAGTTTGTACTACAGGAGCTCTTCTGTAGGATCGGACCAGACAAGCTAGCGCCCACACACACATCAGTGAACCCTGGTGCACCCCTCACCCTATCTCTGGTTCACTAGTTGTCCCCCATCAGATCACTTTTGGTAAGTACTGACCACTGTATCCCGGGAACACCCTACAAGACCCCGTTGGTTAGCCATCACAATTTGGCCCTTGTCAGAGTCCCTCATATCCTTACACTCACCCATTTTTCCTGCTTCTAATACATCACCTTCAAGAACTGATTGTCCACTTGCTGCCTGATATATTCCACCACTTGACAGGTACCACTGTAACTAGGTAATCAATATTACTCACTTCAGTGGTTTTAATGTTGTGGCTTATCTGTGCCAGCACTCCTTTGGGATTTCAGGTAGTATGTTAGTGCTAGTGCTGTTTTGTCTACAGTAAAGAATCCTGGTGTAGAGCTCCCATCTCTGTTTTCCATTCCTAACAACTGGAGCAATCTTGGTTAGACTATGGTTCTGCAGTCAGTATCTAGAACTTCCAGTAGGGCTAGAGTAATGTTGTTCCTCACAGAAATGGTCTCAGCCATTGGAAATCAAACCATGATTGCTTCCTCATTCTGATGGTAGGTAATCAAATGTGAAAGACCATCAGTCCAGCTCTAGCAGGCCTAACCAATGGAAGAGCTTGATTGGCTGTATCCACCTAGAAACCACAGGGTAAGAAAAGATCTCATTGCACAGTTTTCCAATCAGCATGTCAAGATCTTATGCATTTTGTTTCCAACCAAACCATTACAATTTAAACAACGGCAGGGTTGATGATTCTGTTAAATAATGCCTTATCCAGCCTGGAACCATGATGTTTTGATCAGTCAAACCACCACGCAATGTGCACACATACATTTTGACAGAGATTTATGCCCTTTTGGAGATGAAATGTACACAACCACTTGGAAAAATCCATCATGCACGTCCAGAAGAGATGCAGCCGAATGGACACAATAAATAACGGTGCAAAAAACAAAGTACCCACCAGTGAGTCCATTTTTAAAACAAAACTCAAAACAAAGGGATGAATTTTTTAGAAGTTTATGACACTGAAGATGCAGACCTAACCAAAGACATTAAGCTCCAGTCTCTAACTGGGCATCAGCAGAGTGGGGCTGGAATGGAGGCATTTCCAATAAAGTGGTCAGTTAGTATGGGCCAAAATGAAGATTTAGAATGTTTAGAAGGCGCCTCACCCACCCATTCAAATTTATAGCAGATCAATTTAATATTACTTCAAGTGAGTAAGCAAAACAAGAAACAGAAGCAATAAAATAAAATTAATATTGAATAAAAGTAGGATTTAAGATTAAGTTACACATAGATAAATAAAGCAATATAAAAGAATACAGATAAAAGTATAAGAAGGTTGTGCAGATCTTACTGGTAACTGAAAGCAGCAGAAAACAGGTCTGTTTTGAGTTTCTTTTTTAAACTGTTTACAGTCGGGGCAGATATGTTCTCAATGGAGAGCTGGTTTCAGCAGTAGGCAGCATAATGACTACGTGCCATTTCACCTTCTTTCGATTATGATCTAGGCACCACTAGCTGACCAGCTCCAGCTGATCTAGGAGATCTTCCAGACTGATATTCATCAAACATCACAGAAGTACATTTAGGGCCCAAACCACAGAGTGACTATTAAACAATTAGCAACATTTTGAATGCAATTCTGTATCTGATTGGAAGACAAAGTAGGGATTGGAGTAATGTGCTCTCTTTTCTAGCAGCAGCATTTTGAAAAAGTTGTAGCTGTCTAATGGTCTTTTTGGGGAGGCCAGTGAGAAGAGCACTGTAATAGTGAGAAGAGCACTATAATAAGAGGACAGAAAGGAGAGATTCAGAAGGTCTTTCGTTCCACCAATTTTCGAATCTGTTTATCAGTATTTTATGACTGACAGTGACAAAAGCTGCACTAAGATCTAGCAGTACCAAGACAGTTGTCTTACTATATTCAGACAAAAGTCATTTAATATATCTATCAGAGTGTTGTTAATGTCCTTATCAATAATATTAGAGAAATGAGATTGTCTGGACCTGTAAACACAGAGACTTTCTTAGAAAATGTTCTAACCAATCTGAAGCTTCGTTTTTCTCAAGTCATGATCAGCTTTTCTGCATTGTCTCTTCTGATTTGCTACCACTGTAATGTTTCGCCATGGTGCTTTCTGTTTACCAGAAATTATTTTAGCCTTCAAATGTGCTATAGTTTCAAAGACCCTAAAAACTTTAGAGTTAAACTGATTAAGACTGTCATCTACAGACTCTACTGTTAAACAAGGTAGCACAGATATGGCTTCCATAAACACAGTGCTGGTATTCCCATTACTGTACTTCTTTTAGACATTTTAGATCTAGTTTGGGTGTTTAAGACAACAAATCCATCAAATAAAACACAGAAATGATCAAACAGAGCTAAATCCTTAACATGCCCTGGAGGAACACTGAGACCCTTGCTGATAGCCAAATCCAGTTTATGACCTCGGATATAAGTTGGGTCAGTTACATGCTGTATCAGATCACACGTGTCAAACAAATCAATTAGTTTTTTGGAAGTGCTGTCATTGGTTTTATCAACATAAAGATTAAAATCACCAGTTATGATAAAAGTGTTTATAAGTATGTAGAAATGATTGACAGCATTTCAGAGAATTCATCAAAAAAGTTTGGACAGCGTTTTGGCGGCCTGTAGATGACAATTAGTAAAATTCTTGGAGAGCGTTTCATCACAGTACCAAGATATTCAGAGGAATTAAACTCACCAAGAGAAATCTGCTTGAAATGTGTCTTTTAAAAAAAGCAGCAACACCCCCAACTTTCCTTCCCATTCGAGAAACAATTAAAAAGTTCAACTTTGTTGGGATGTTTCAAGGAGAACTGTTGTACTGCAGTCGTTCTCCAGCCATGCTTCTGTTAAAAACATAAATTGTTGTGCGGAAAGATCATTAACTAAAAGTGATTTGTTAGAAAGAGATCAAAGATTGAAAACTGCTAACTTTAATGTGCAGAAAGGACATAAAACAGTCTGGGATTTATGTGGAATCTGATTTAAGTTGGACTGACTAACTCTGTTCTTTCTATTTCTCGTCCGAACCCCATGATATCTGAGTATCCTGGTTCTTGAGCTACCAGACACAACAGAGATAGCAAAAGTTCTAAAAGCGCTAGATCCCAGCTCATACTGCATGCATTTTTGGATTTGGGCACTTTGTTAGCAGGGATCCTCTATCAGTTTTTTTCCATTGCTGGATGGTAGAGAGTGTGCTGAGCTTTCTAGTGTCAGGGGAGATGAAGGACAGTCTGTGCTCTGAGTAGTCATAGCCATTGAAGGACAGGCCTGTTGATTGCGATGTTTGAGGGGCAGAAGCAGTCTCTTGGTCCAGTGTGGGGGTGGGGGTGCCTTGTTCATTTTAGGCAAAACCTGTGGGCTGGCTGAAATGGACAGAGATAGTTTAGTCCCTGCACATACCAGATCCTCCAATTTCTCTAAAAAGCCCAAGTGTAGAGGGAAAGTCATTGAAAGAGAGAGAGTGGAGGTTATTTGATTGTGGTAATTCTGGTGGTGGCTGCACTAACTCTGGCAGAGAGAGGTCATCATAACTCTCATCCAGAGTCTGGTATTTAATCTTAGTTTTTTATTTGGAAGCTGTACCTGCTCGGTCTTCTCTTGGTGTATCTCAAGTTCAATGTTTGGGGGTTAGCTGAAACAGACTGTGGGTGCACCTGTATTACTGGATGGATGAGTGCATAAAGAAGATTGTCTTTTAGTAGTTGTTCTCCTGTCCTGTTTGAGTTGACATCATCGGGTCTAAAAAAGTTTGCTATGGCCCCAGAACAGATTTAAATTGTCAATACAATTCAGTCCTTTCAAGCTGCAGGTTCGGCTGAGCCACAAATTGAGGCTGCGGAGCCTGGAAAACCTGCGGGCAGGAATTTGCCCCGCTGATGAATGCTGTAACTGACAACTACTCCAATGTGTTGAACAGTTCATTAAAGCCTTTCTTCAGAATTTCTGATTGCTCACTGTGGATGTCCTCTTCTCCTACATGTAAAATAATCTGAGTGACTGTTTGTTTATGACTGAGACATGGCTTTTCTGAGACATGGCTGCATGACCATATTCCTGACTCTGCCATGGACATTGCTGGGTTTTCATGTGTTTAGGCAAAAAGAACTTGTAACGATAGTGGGAAGCGCAAGGGTAGAGGACTCGCTGTTTTTGTTGATGGTGCCTCCCCGCTCACAACATGTTTAAGCAACACATCTGCTACCTGGATATTGACCTGTTAGCAGTGGGGCTATGTCCATACTATCTGCGCAGAGAGTTCTCACACATGATCACCATAGTTTGCATCCCATCACTGGCCAATGTGATGACAGCATGTGACGTCATCCACTCTGTGACTGCAAGACTCCAGATGAGACACCCGGATGTGTTCTCATCTCCAGAAAATTCAACCATGTCTCTCTGAACAGGACACTTAGGACCTTCACACAGTTCGTGGACTGTCTCACCACACAACACTTGCAGTATGCTAAAGTCAAATAAGAACAAAGCTGCACAGTCATCCCATCTCTGGGCAGATCCAACTATAGACTGATGCACCTCCTGCCCACCTACCTACCACTGGTGAAGAGGTAGCCAGCCACTGTCAGGTGAGGGAGTGGTCAAAGTAAGCCAGTGTAACCCTGCAGGACTGGAGACTACTAACTGGGAAGCTCTTTATGAGCTGCATGGTGAGGACAGCCTCACAAACTGTCATGGTGTACATAAACTCCTGTTTTGATAACACTGTACCAGTAAAATCCATACACTGCTTCCCCAACAACAAGCCTGGGGTCGCCGAAGACATCAGAGTCCTCCTGAATGAGAAGGAAGCATTCAGGTCAAGTGACAGGGTGACAGCCAAGGAAGTACATAGATGTTTGTCTGTGAAGTTAAGGGAGGAAAGGTACAACTACAGGTCATGAAAATCACAGGCTTCAAGTCTAGCAGCCAGGGGACTGATGGATATGTTGAGAGCTAATGAGTTGAACCTGTTTTTCAACAGGCACAACATAGGCCTCAGCCCAGCATCTCCTCCAGCTCCAGCATGCCACCCAACACTCCTCTGGCTTCCTCCATCAGTGCCTTGCCAAAATGCTGCTCTCTATCCTATCTCTCTCCTCCTCCCACCATCTCACCTCCTAGAGCCTCCACCCTCTCTCCTGCTGATGATGACACTGACACCCATGGACCGTCCATCACCATCACTGAGGACCAAGTGAGGAGAGAACTATGCAGACTTCATACTCCACAGGTGCTCAAGTTCTGCACCTCCCAGCTATGTGGAATGCTGCTGAGGATCTTAAATTTGAACCTCAGTATCAAGAAAATATCTGTGCTGTGGAAAACATCATGTCTGGTTCCTGTGCCAAAGAAGGCCCGCCCTAGTGTCCCATCAAACTACAGGCCAGTTGCACTCACCTCACCCAGCATGAAGGTCTATGAGAGACTGGTCCTGGACACTCTCCATCCCCTAGGCAAGGGGATCTAGGCAAGCACTAGATCCCCTTCAGTTTGCCTACCAGACCAGGATTGGAGTGGTTGATGCCATCATCTAACAGCTGCAGTGTGCCTACAGCCACCTAGACAAACCAGGAGGATCCCTGAGGATCATGTTCTTTGATTTCTCCAGTGCCTTCAACACCATTCAGCCAGCCTGGCTAGGGAGTAAGCCATTTGCTATGCAGGTTCATGCTCCCTTAGTCTCATGGATCATGGACTATCTGACTGAAAGGCCGCAGTATGTGTAGCTACAGGGCTGTGTGTCTGACACAGTGCTGTGTAGAATAGGAGTTCCTCAGGGAACAGTTCTGTCACTGTTCCTCTTCATCCTGTATACATCCAACGTCAAATACAGCACAGAGGACTGCCATCTACAGAAATTTGCAGATGACTTGGCAATAGTCAGATGCATCAGGCATGGGGATGACTCAAAACAGAGGATGGCAGTGGACAGTTTTGTTGACTGGTGGGAACTGAATCAGCTGCAGCTCAACACCAACAAGCCATAAGAACTGGGGGAAGACCTGAGAAGATCACAGTGTCCTGTACTTTGGTGTGCACATGGACAAAAAAGCTGGACTGATCAAAGCATTGTCTGGCCACCTACAAGAAAGGTCAAAATAGGCTGTACTTCCTACAAAGACTCAGATCTTTTAGAGTCTGCAACAACATGTGGCAGATGTTCTATGCTGTGGAGTACTGGAGTGTTAGCATGAAAGCATGGTTCGAATTATGGTGGGTACTGGGGGGTACTGTACCCCCTGATCAAGACCCAGA
>JBBPCZ010049517.1:0-12902 GCA_037974445.1 Brycinus macrolepidotus
CAAGAAGAGTGGAAGCTGTTATAGCTGCAAAGGGGGACCAACTCCATATTAAAGTCTATGGATTTGAATGCAATGTCCCTGTTGGTGTAATGGTCAGGTGTCCCAATACTTTTGTCCATATAGTGTATGTCACAGGTTTCGGGTGGTTCTAGATACACCACTGACTGTACTGTAAGTAGGTTTCAGACAGTTCTAGGACTGTGTGTGGAACTGATACAGACAACCATTAAAGAGTGAAACTCAACCTGCTTAACAGAGAGAGAGAGAGAGAGAGAGAGGGAGAGAGAGACAGGGGAAGAGAGAGAGCGAGAGACAGAGAGAGAGAGAGAGAGAGGAAGAGAGAGAGCAAGAGACAGAGAGAGAGAGGGGGGGAAGAGAGAGAGCGAGAGATAGAGAGAGAAAGAGGGGGGAGAAAGAGAGAGCGAGAGAAAGAGAGAGAGAGGGGGAAGAGAGAGAGCGTGAGACAGAGAGAGAGAGAGAGAGAGGGAGAGAGAGAGGTAGATGATGTCATATCCATCATGTTTTTGTAATTGTTTTGTGTGAAGAGGTGCCAGCTTTTCCTTTATTTCTCTTTTTTATCCTTTTTTCACACACCAAAATGTCGCTGTGGCCTTAAGCAACATGAAGACTAAAGGATACCACACACACACACACACACACACACACACACACACACCCCTCTGCTCTGGTTGTAACTCCATCACCTCTCAGGCTGCTAAAGGGGCCCTGGGGTGTTCCTCAGCTGAACAGAGAGAGAAAGGGAGGATCATGGGAAAACTTTTCTCTTTTTACCTCCGTCCTTTTCTCTCTCTCTCTTTTATTCTGGCGCCCCTCTCCCTACCTGGTCCTTTCTCCTCTTTCTTCTTTTTTTCTTTTCATCCTCTGTTAGAAACTACAGTCTCCTCACTCTGTTTTCTAGAGCCCGTCAGTTGGTGTCGCCTGTCAGTCGGTTTTGCTACAGTACCAGTGCCGTAAACCAGCTTCACTGTACTATGATCATGTTGGTCATGCTTTGAAGAACCTGAGCCTGCTAGAACTTCCATTCCACCAACAGTGATGGCATTAAGAGCTTATCAGAATTTAGATCTGGTCCAGGATCAGCTAATCTAGACTCCAAATGAGAATTAACAAAACCTTAATTTGCTGTAAACGTAAACACTATTTATCCACTATAAGAAATTTGTAATAATAAATAAACTGTTTTTCTTTCTCTTTTAAGGAAAAATGCATAAAGTTTTAGATTTCACCTTTTTTATTAATTTGATTTTTTTAGAAGATATAGTTCACGATCGATAGTGCCCCCCCATAGTCAGTTAGATGCCAGCCCGGTAGATCCACTCTGATGCCGGCCCTGCTCATTGCTGCTAGCTTTTCTATGAGAACTCCAACACTGCATTAGCTTCAGGAGTGGAAATGGACACAAATTGTTTTTCTACATTTTTTTTTTATTATTGGAAATTTGAAAAAATGGCTTGAAACATAAATGTTAAGAAATTGCTTCAATATTAAAACACTTGACTTTTCCTTACATCAAGATCTTCAACAAAGAACTTTAGTTACGCATGTTTCCAGGAGCAAACATGATTATTAAAAACAAAACAATTTTTTTTTTAAATCGCAGCCTAAGTCCTTAGACATGAAGAAGAAAATGTTGGATGGTTTTTAAGGTGCTGGTAAGACATTTACAATGTATTCTTATATATGTTTTACCATTTTAGAGTAAATCCTTTGTAAATTCTCGAACTCTGAATGTTACTGCAGTCGCTTGTTAGCCTGCCCACTTTCTGCCGAGATCCTCTCTAGGTCTAAACCAAACCATATTCTTACTTACTAAATTCTATAAATTCCACAGTCTTCTTACTTGGTATATTCCGTTTGTCTTTGGTTTGTGTTTTCAAACCTGCGTTAGAGAGATCCTGCTGGTGTGGGTTTCCTCTCATTCATTTTCAATCCTGCTGTTTGAGCACTAGTAGGGAACTCTTGGAGAGAACCATTAAGCTGGGGCAGCTGGTGGCCTAGTGGTTAGGGAGCTCGCCCTGCAATCAGAAGGTTGTGGGTTTGAATCCCAAGACTACTAATGGCACCACTGAGGTGCCCTTGAACAAGGTACCGTCCCCACACACTGCTCCCCGGGCACTGTGTTCCTGGCTGCCCGCTGCCTCACTTGGTGAATGGGTTAAATACAGAGAATAATTTCCTGCAGTTCACACTGTTTGGTGTGTTCACGTATGACAGAAATGGTCTCTTTCACTTTACTTTTTTCTTCTGCTGGCTAGGAGTCAGGGTGTGAGTTCCCTTGGGTTCTATGAGAAATGAAAACACCTGTCCATCACCAGTGTGTGGGATAACCAATCTTTGTTAGTCCAGCCAGCCAATTGCGCTCCTTCTGTGCATGCAGTACACAGCACAGCTGGGATCTGAACCCTCTTCCAGTAGCTGGAAGGCCAGCACGTGCCCTGCTGTCAGGTTCTCAGGTAGATCTGCAGAGAAGCCTTGGGACGTTGTGTTTTCTCCTCCAGCAGTTGGCTGAAGATCAGGGCCGGTTTGATTGAATTCACCAGCCAGTTGGAGATCATTCTTGCTGTCAAGGCTGCGTGGAAAAAAGACTGAGCGGGCAGATGAAATTCTGCTCACAGCTTCATACTGTCAAAGTGTCTTAACACTTCGTTCGCAACCGGACTATTATGTTATATTCGACAGGTGTGGTGAAAACAATGACTTTCTGCTTTGACGGATCTTCACGAGCTGCAGACGCTGATGTTGGGATTGGAGTTGAGAAAAAGGCCAGATGAGCCAGAAGTGAATGGATAGAGAACTTTAACAAGGCATCATGTGGTTTCCCATGTGATGCAACCAGGAGACACACCCGCAACGCTGGGAGTTCAAAAGAGTGGAATCTTTCTGGGTGGGTAGAGTGGTCCTCCCACTCCCCCATTACTCAGTATAACTGTCCTCTCTCTCTGGGTGGGTAGAGTGGTCCTCTCACTCATCATGATGCTAGTTAGCATGGGCATCTGATAATTAATAAAACAGAATTAGCAATTAGCATTCTTCTCCAATCATATTGAGGCTGACAGTTGCATTAATGGCACTTTGAGAAGATGTGGCGGAGCTTGAGGTGTCTTGGAGTGAGCACCTGCTCGCCTTCACACTCCCAGGTTAGTAGCATTGTGTTACTGGGGGAGACTGAGCTAGCGGGGGGAATTGGACATGGCTAAATTGGAGAAAAAATCATTTCATGGTTCCTGAGGTGTCCTCAAAATCCTTGAAAGTTTGTGAAATTGAGAAAAGAAAAATCAAAGCTTTCAAAGTTTTTGAGAACCAACAGTAACCGTTCAGGTGGGAGTTTTTTCAACAGTTCTACCTGTTGCTGTGTAATATTGTTTTTGCTTGTGCGCCAGCGTTCCTCGCTGAAGTTCGACAATCCGTTACTTTGTATTGTGAATTTTTCTTGTACTCACCCCAGTCGTGCCACCTGACTGCAGAGCAGCTAAACATCTCCTCGTCGGTGAGGCAATGTTCACCTCGATGCTGGTGTCACTCATTTAACTTTGACTCGTTTGACAGGATGATTATGTTTGTTGTTCAACAGCACAAGCTGTGGTTGCTATGGTTACAGTGCCATTGTAGTTATGAATGAATGAGGGAGAAGAGAAATACTCCATAAAGACACTTTATAAAGGCTGTAAACAAAACAACAGCTTGGTAGGGCTGTTTGCTGGTGTTGCTTTGACGCATGTCAGGTGGTTCAGCATCAAACAGCAAGTGTGAGTTTCTTTGCTGCGCTCTTGAGTGTCCTTCACGGCGCTCCGTCCATCAGTGATGGATCGACTGCCTAATGTCAAAACGTATAAATATAAATCTCTAAGCATAAAGATGATGAAATATTAACTGTAATACTGAATCTTCATTAACCTGCAGTGTTGGTCAGCCATGAGGACATGTAAGAATGGTCGTTGCTGAACATTCCAAAAGACACCGGTTTGATGGTACACTTTAATGGAAAGCAGTCAGGTGGCACAACTGTGTAACACAATGTTATTTCGACATGGGTCATTGAAAGTGCTAGAACTTATGCTCAGATCTGGTACTGTAGAGCCAGAGTCCAGCACAGTTTGGTGGTTCT
The DNA here is from genome assembly GCA_037974445.1 of Brycinus macrolepidotus. NCBI lineage: Eukaryota > Metazoa > Chordata > Actinopteri > Characiformes > Alestidae > Brycinus > Brycinus macrolepidotus. Next base: position 4,127 of record JBBPCZ010049517.1, read on the forward strand.
CCTCCTCAAACACACTCCGTAAACCTGGCAGTCAACAGGTAAGTTGAACCAGGTGTGTTTTTGCATGTAGATCACCAAAACTGTGCTTTTGGGCTTCACAAGCTCTGTAGATGATCATCCCGCTTCAGGTGTGTCTGTTATTGGTGAATGTGTTTTGAGCCTGTCTTCTGTTCGGCCTCCAGGTGTTCCAGATAGCGTACGTCATTCTGAAGGCTGCCAACTCCCCACGGCCTGGGAACTGGATTCTCGAGCGTTCTCTGGACGGGGAGAACTTCACGCCATGGCAGTATTATGCCATCACAGATACGGAGTGCATCACACGCTTCAACATCAACCCCAGAACCGGCCCGCCGGCGTACACACGGGATGATGAGGTCATCTGCACATCCTTCTATTCAAAGATCCACCCACTGGAGAACGGAGAGGTAAGTAGGTTAAAATTGTACCCACTGATTTTTAACTTTAGGGCTTTTCATCCCTTTCTACTGTGTTAGAAACCCTTACATTTCCATTTTCTGGCTTTATTTATCCACTTTATTAGAAACACCCACCCTGTGCTTCCACTCACTGGCCACTTTATCAGAAACAACTACCTTATGGTTCTACTTACTGGCCACTTTATTAGAAGCACCCACTTTTTGGTCCACTCACTGGCCACTTTATTAGAAACACCAACCTTATAAAAACTGGAGGAAAATGAGTTTATTTATTATCAAATTAAATTCTGCATAATTGTTATAGGATCTATAAATTATAGTTTGCAAAAAAAAAAAAAATATTAAGAAACTATTTTGCATAGAAACATTTTTTTTCAGTATCAGGCAAAAATCTCTAAGCTTATAGACATGAGCAGTGTAGGGTCATGAAAACATTATGTTCACTTGTTATGTCTGAAAATGGCTAGCAAATATTCATAGAATATAAACTTTATGCAATGTTAAATTAAACCTATAGATATAGACCATTGAAATTAGTATTAATAAATGATAACTGGGTCCTTTTGAAAAAGCTGGTGTGCACATTGGATAAATATGGAATAGACTAGTGGGCTAAAGGATGCAAAGTGAAGAGCTACAAAGTTACAAAACTGAAAATAATTTTAGAAAAGCCTTGAGCGTGGCAAGGAACATCCTGAGATTTGATTTTTTAAAAACTATTGTGTTATAATATCTCCCAGGGGGGAGGGGGAGGGGTGTTTTAGACAGCGAGTGAATGTTGAGAGCACTGTTAATGAATGGTTTGAGATCTCAGTCCGAGTGAGCATCTGTGGGACATACTGAACAAACCAGTCCATTCCATGGAGGCCCCACCTCACAACTTACAGGTCTTAAAGGATCTGCTGCTTAAGTCTTGGTGAAAATACCTTCAAAGGTCTTGTGGAGTCCATGGCTCGAGGGTTTGGAGCTGTTTTGGGGGCATGAGAGTGACCTACACATTACTAGGCAGATCCTAATGTTTGAAAAAAATAAATAAATAAATATATAAATATATATATATATATATATATATAATCTATAGTCTCTATATTTCTGCATTCTATGCATTCCTTTATAATATTTCAATAGCAGACTAATAAAATACAGAGAACATATGTAATAAAAAGGAATCTGACTGTCGGATTCCAGCTCCCAGGGTCATAAGTTAAAAAAAAAAAACAAGCAAAGAGACCATTCAGGAACAAGAACAAAAGAGAAATGAAAAACACTTTGTAAGAAATGTGTCATTGTTGCCACTGAAGGTTCGCATTTTATTCAGTTTATTCAAGAACCCAAGGTTTTTTTCCCCTTGATGACAACAATCAAACTCTCTAAAGCGCCATAAGATGGTGTTCTGCTGTAACTGACGCATTTTCTTTCACAGAATGACTTAAAGATGAAATAGGGCTGTCAGAGTTGAGGCTGCATGCCGAAATTTACCAACACAAATGTCCAAATGTCAAACGAAGAGAGGAGGGGGTTCATTTTCTCCTTTTTTCCCGACGTGATGCTTGACTCTTTGTGGGAAAACGTTTTTTTTTTTTTTTATGAGAAAAACACGGAGAATGGAAGGACAGGCGGAATGAAAGAGGGAAAAGAGGAGAGATGACTTCAAAGAGACAGAATGGAGAGGTTGCTGCCTTTGTGTGTGTGTGGGAGGGAAGGACACCTGGAGGTTCAGCTGTGATCGCCTCAGGCCCTCAGCAAGAGGTGACGGTACTTTAGCTTTGTTGATTTAGCTCCACTTTGAGACAGGTGAGGTTAAAATTTAGGATCTTAAAGGAATAAACTGGACAAAATCTAATTTACACAACCTAACCCAAATGTGTCTGATGAGTAAACACACGTTTGATGGCTGAATGTTGCGTCCATTGTTTTGTACTGAAGGTACGAGGCCAATGTGGATAACACCTTAAGGTTGTTGCAGCATCATCATCATGCCAAGGTGTGTTGTTAAGTTGTTAGGGTCGTTAGGACGTCCCAAATTTTTTCTGAATAGCCTAAGATCTTAAACATGCTAATAATGTGGAGACATGGAGACACACAACCATGGTGACAGCTACAGAGCACCACACCCCATCGACCAATCGAAATTCCCAAACTACTGCCATCGACAAACTGAAAATCCAAATCTACCCGCATCAACAAATCAAAACTTTGAAGCTATTCTTGTTGACAAATAGAAAACTAAAAAACCCTGCCCTCAGCTGATAAACCAAAAGTACCTCTGCGCCAAACTGAAACTCCGAACCTCTCCTATCGACAACTGAATACCCTCCCCCCCCACCATCAACAAATAAAAACTACTGCAATCGACAAATCAAAACTCCAAAACTACCCCATCAACAAATCGGAACTCCAAAACTATGCATGTCAAAACTACCCAAAACTACCCCCTTCCCCCCATAAAAACTAAAGCCTCAAAACTACCTTCTCTTCCCCATCGACAAAACTCAACCCCCACCCCCCACTTGACAAATCAAAACTACCTCTGTGCCAAATTGAAACTCTGAACTACCCCATCGATAACTCAATTCTCCCTTCCCCCACGTTCAACAAATTTTAAAAAACATTCCTGTCAACAAATCAAAACTCCAAAACCACCGCATGGATAAATCGAAGCTCTGAAACTTCCCCGTCAACAAACCGAAATTCCAAAACTACCCACACTGACAAATCAAAATTCTTAAACTACCCCATCAACAATTTGAAACTCCGAAAGTACCCTGTTAACAAATTCAAATTGCGAAATTGCCCCGCTCAACAATTCAAAACTCTTAAACTACCCCAACCCCCAACCAACTGAAACCCTAAAACTACTCCCTCTTCCGCATCAACAAAACTCTCTCCCCAGCTGACAAATCAAAACTACCTCTGTGCCAAACTGAAACTCCGAACAACTCGAAATTATCTCCTGGCACCGCCAACAAATCAGACTGTAGCCTCAATGTTTCAAGACTCTAACAGCGCCCTCTGCCTCAAACCTGAGGACGCAAATGTGGAGCCAGTGTCAAGAAGTAGTAGCCAAAATACAGCAACACAAGTAGCACATGCTTACAGGTATAGTTACCATAATCCTGATGTCGAATAGTTTATATGTCGGTATGAACTAGTTTTTTAAAAACTGCCATACCTGTTTAGAAGGTCCCTAGGTTCTCTCTTTTCTCTTCAGTTATGTTGGAAGATATTTTAGTGGAATCTGTATGATTTACAAAACTAAACGCCCACCACAGTCTTGTCTTCAGGTGTTTTTACTGCAAAATCCTGCCATACACAATTTTTGATCAGACGAAAAATATTTTACTGAAGTCAATTTGCATTCTGCCAGCGGAATTGCCACTACATGGTACTGCAGAAAGAGGTTAAAAAACAAACAATATTAACAATATAATAAAGTGAGTTTTTATACATATCCAGAATTCTGTTGCCCATTGCAATGACAGAGTCTCAATCTGACCTGCATGACCTGCATTTGTGCAGAATTACCTCAATAATGCCTGATATGATCATTGAAAAGGACTATTAATAATTGCTGTATCTACTGAACTACCCTTCATAATGCACTGATTCAAGCTGCTCATTGATTTTATAAAACATAGACAGCATTTAATATGATAAAACACACACATTTTCAAAATACACCTTTTCAGTGTTTACAACGTACAGTTAATAACTAGTCGTACCGCATTGTGATGTGTGATTTGACTTCTAAAAGAGAATGAATAAGATTTTCATGATGTAATGTGGTCTTTTGTGTTTCAGTGAAGTCAAAATTCATTTTGAAGACGTTTTGATTGGCTGTTGGTGGGCGTTCTGTTGACAGAGTGAAATGGAACTGTGGGAGATGCGAGCTACTACGAGTGTAAACACACCAAATTTCTGAATTTTAGCTTCAGCAGTTATTAAATTGTAATAAAAAGATGTAGAAACTTCTCTTTTTAAGCTGATTTCCCGTGTTACATTTGCATCATGCTAAGGAGGGGAGAGTCAGTTCAGAGGAATAGCTGGTTCTCTTTAAAGAGTGGTGTTGTGTGTGTGGTTTTGTGTGTGTGTGTGTGTGTGTGTGTATGTGTGTGTGTGTTTGTGTGTGTGTGTGTGTGTGTGTGTGTGCGAGTGCGTGTGTTTGTGTTTGAAGCTTACTTAAGTAACTGTCAGACTCTGAGCTGTGTGTGTGTGTTTCATAAAAAGCTAATGAGAGAGGTGGGTGGGAAGGCATGAGCTCGATTGAAATGTCACTCTCCGGTTCCTGTGGGAACACACACACACACACACACACACACGCACACACACACTCATACACACACGCCATAAACTCACACAGCGGTAATTAGCACTGATCGTTAACCCAGAATAACAGAGCAGGGTGGCCGCTATATCAGAAACACAGTGTGAGCAGCACACCTTCACACACACACACACACACACACACACACACAGACTGATGAGGAACTCCTGCAGACCTGCAGAGAGGCCAGTGACTGTCGGTTCAGACTCTGTGGGCTGTTTGTTTGTGGGACGTCTACAGAAACCCGTCATCTGGTGACAATTTGACATTTTAGTCTTGAAAAAAAGGGCTCATAAACATATTATAGTGTCAGATTATAATTAATCTCAATCGTTATCAGTCTCAAGGGGACAAGCACATTTCCCCCCGCCTTTCAAAGAACTGGGGCAGTGCAGCACTGACCCAAAACTGGCACCAGGGTCACCAGTGTTAACCACCAGTGGTGCAAACACACAACACACACCTGGGCATACTGACAGGGCGGGGCTACAAACAACAACAACACAAAACAGAGAGAATGCAAATAAAAACACAATGAGTTACAAGGAGTTACAAGTCACAAGACAAATGAACGAGCAGTTTATCTACCATAAGCCTGCATTTTCATCCAATCACACGTGCGCATATTGATGTGCAGTGCAAGATTATGACTGGTCAATACATGCTGGTTGATGTTAACTTGCAACTCAAAAATAAAGTAAAAAATAAAGCAAGAATGAAAATAAAGCCAAAACCAGAACTGCCACAAACTTATGCCTTTGAAAGCGAAGCATCAAGAAATCTATGAACGACTGAGTTACAGTTCTATCAAAATCAGCTTATAGGCTTGATTTTATAAGCCCGAAACAGACGTCCTTTCTTCTTCACTTGATGTCAGTTGTGCAGGTTGGTTAATAGTGGGTGTGAAGGTCAAAAAGTCACTAAACCTGACAGCAAAGTCATTGACTGGTCAGAAATTGGGTGGGATTTGGGGGGTTACTTTCACACTAACCTCTGCATTTTCCAGTGTGAACTATTTGCCCTAAAAGTGGGTAGTACACTAAAAATACTGAGGTTTTAACTAAGGGTGACATGATACCACTATTTCAAGTCCAATACCGATACTGATACTGAGTGTCTGTCAGTACTAGGGCAGCTGGTGGCCTAGGGGTTTGGGAGTTTCCACTGCAATCAGAAGGTTTGCAGGTGCCCCTCGTTAGTGGCAGCCCCCTGCTTCACTTGGTGAATGGGTTAAATGCAGAGAAAGAAGTTCACACTGTGTGCTGTGGTGTGTTCACGCATGACTATAAGGGGTCACTTTATATCAATACAATCCCATCATTTTCTGTTAATAAAACATCTATATGGATGCATTTTGAATCCAAAATGGCTCCCTGCTTCCTCTAGTGGGCGCTATAGAAGTCATAAAATTCCACCAATATAGTGCACAGTGTGTCCATTATGGAGTTCTGAACATGTGGCTGAATCTCCAGTGGCTCTTTTGATCTTCTTTTCTTAAATTTTGATGTATTTCTTTATTTCTTTTGTTTCTTTTATTCTTTCATTTTTTTTACTTCCTACCATTTTTGTGCTTAATATTTTTATTCTAGTCCTGTAAAGCACGTTGAATGACCTTTGCGTATGATAATATGCTATATACATAAACTTGACTTAACTTTGTTAGACATGTTTTACACCGTTTGTGTATTTTAAGTGCACTTTGTAGGGAGCAGGGAGCCGTTCTCTTTATGTTGCTCTAAGTTTAGTTTAGCATTTATAGTTACATGAGTTTTACATCAGGCTTTTCCCATCATCCCAACCAGTGATTTTGGCCCAAAACCAATACCGAGAGTCAGATTGGGACGTCCCTGAGTTTAACTAGTGTGTGGTTGAAGGAATTAATCTCATCCATCAAAGTGATTTGGGAACACGGCAGTTTTCGAATCCCGTTACCTTTCCTGCTCTTATCTTCAGAGCTCCCCAGTGAAAGTGGTTACGGGGACCTAAAACAGCTGTGAGAAAACGTCTTTGTTGTTTATCAGCTTCACGTGGAAAAAGGAGATAAATCTAATCTCTAAAAACGGAGAAAATTATCTTTCTTTCTTTCTTTCTTTATTTAAAGCTTCTTCTGAGTAAAATATACCTTCGAAAATGTACGAAAGGCAACTCTTCTCGTCTCAGCCGAGCAGTTCTGGAGGAGGCCGTATTCATTCACATTCAAACTCCAGTTTATGCACTTCTCCATCCGCCTCCAAGCTCTCGATGGTTCTTTATGGTGGAGCCTCATAAAGATGTGGAGGACTGGAGAGAGTCTTTTGAGGAAGAGAGTGACACTCGTTCATTCACCGCCAGACTGAAATGAATGTAATTTCCTACACACTCCTGAACTGGAGAGTTTGTCCAGGGTGTTTAGTGCTGTTTGTGTGGGCTTTAAAAAGAACAGGTCGTTCTTCAGAGCAGATCCAGGGTTGAACATCTACAGGCTTTCGGAACTCGTCTCCAGGTCTAAACACACTGAAGCTGTGATCCAGGCTGTGTGAGGGAGGGATGATAAACTCACAGCCTGCTCCATTCATCTGTTCATCCATCCATCCATCTGTTCATCCATCCATCTATCCATCCATTACCTGTACCCAGTGGATGTCTGTGTAATGGATGGATGAATGGAGATATGGATATATGCAGGAAAGGATGGATGGCTAGATGGATGGATGGATGGATGGCTGGATGGATAGATGGATGGATGGATGGATGGGTGGATGGGTGGATGGATGGATAGATAGATGCATGGAAAAGGGTGTAACAGATGGACAGTTGGTAGATGGAATGAACAGATGGATGAAATAACTGATAATGAAAGGAGGAAAGGATGGATGGAGGAATGAATGGACAGATGAATACATGCAGGAAATGATGGATGAAGAAAAAATGGGTGATTAGAATGATGAGAGGTTGGATGGATGGATGGATGGATGGATGGATGGATGGATGGGTAAATAATATTCCTGCAATGGATGATGTAAAACAGTTCAGTAGATGAATTGAGGTATGAATTGGTAAACTCATCATTCATCCTTTCTTTCTTTCATCCATCTATTCATTCCAGGTGTCCATTTGTTCATTTTTCCATCCATTCTTTCATCCTGCCATCCACCATCCTGTCTTTCATCCGTCTATCCATTCATTCACACATCCATCAACACATCCATTTCAAGATGTGTCATTTGTCCATCTTCTTCTCTATCTCATTATTCACTCATTTTTCATCCCTCCATCCCTCATTCATGCCTCCTTTTTTCCGTATCCTTCAGATCCACACCTCCCTGATAAACGGTCGCCCCAGTGCGGATGATCCGTCTCCGATGCTCCTCAACTTCACCACCGCACGCTACATCCGCCTCAGGTTTCTACGGATACGGACCCTAAACGCTGACCTTATGACCCTCGCTTTGAACGATCCGCAGGACATCGACCCCATCGTCACCAGACGGGTGAGTATGCCGTTTTTTTTTTCCTCCCCCCATCAGTATTTAGTATTCTGAGCAGTTGGTAGTTTTAGTATGTAGTATTTCAGCATTTAGTAGTTTCAGTATTTAGTATTTTAGAATTTAGTAGTTTTATTATCTAGTGTTTTAGTATATAGTAGTTTTAGTATTTAGTAGTTTTATTATTTAGTATTTTAGTATTTAGTAGTTGTACTATACAGTATTTCTGTATTTAGTATTTTAGAATTTAGTAGCTTTATTATTTAGTGTTTTAGTATTTAGTAGTTAGTATTTCATATTTTTAGTATTTAGTACCTGGTAAGAGGTTGCTACATAAACTTGCTTTACTGATATACAGTGCTGAGCAAAAGTCTTCACACCTGTGAAAATGATATTTAAAAACCGTGAGCCGTGTTTTTTTTTTTTACATAGAATTCACTACATATACTAAATTAAACTAAAAAGAATAAATATAAATAACATTCTACAGTAAATAGTGATGTTCTGTTCAGTATATCAGTGTGTTCTTGTGGAAGTCCAGTATTACTGTA
>JBBPCZ010049547.1:0-12900 GCA_037974445.1 Brycinus macrolepidotus
TACTTTAAAGTAAATTTAAAAGTAAGTACTTAGTACTTTCACTTAAGTAAGATTGTTGATGTAGCACTTCTACTTTTTCTTGAGTACATATGTTGCAGGATATTTGTACTTTTACTTAAGTACTAAGCTTCAGTACTTCCTCATCGACTGAGCACTTCACACAGATGTTCAGTCAGATTGAGATCTGCGGAATCTCGAGATCAACACCTTGAACATCAAGCCATTCCTGAACAATTTTTGCATTGTGGCAAGTTTTATTACCCTGCTGAAAAAGCCCATTGACATTAAGGCATACTAATGCATGAACAAATGTACTTGGTCTGCAACAGTGTTTAGGGAAGTGGTACGTGTCAAAGTAGCATCCACAGGAATGCCAGCACCCAAGGTTTCCCAGCAGAACACTATCGAGAGCATCATGCTGCCTCTTCCAGCTTGCCTTCTTCCCATAGTGCATTCTGGTGCCATCTCTTTCCCAGGTCAGCGAAGCACACACCTGGCTGTCCACATGATGCAAAAGAAAACGTGATTAACCAGACCAGGCAACTTTCTTCCCTTGCTCCATGGTCCAGTTCTGATGCTCATGTGCACATTGTAGGGGTCGGCATGGGCACTCTGATCTGTCTGCGGCTACACACCTCCATCCTCAGCAAGCTGCAATGCACTGTGTGTTCTGACACCATCCTATCAGGCTGACCCTTTGACCTTCCTTGGACCACTTTCAGTAGGTATTAACCACTGTATACTAGGAACACCCCACAAAGCCTGTTGTTCTGGAGATGTTCTGACACAGTCATCCAGGCACCACAATTTGTCCCTTGTCAAAGTCGCTTAGATCCTTACACTTGCCCATTTTTCCTGCTTCCAACACATCAGTTCCAAGAACTGACTGTTCACTTTCTGCCAAATACACCCCACCCCATGACAGGTCCCAATCTTGCATGAAAAAATAGTTAGCCTATTGCGTTCTGGCGTTGTTCGCCATTTCCTACCAATCAGGGGCTTTATTGGTATATGACATGTTTTTCACTTCACCTGCCAGTGGTTTTAATATTGTGGTTGATCAATGTATACTTATGTTTATAGAAAGCCAGGAAGCAACGTATCTGCCTATACCTTTTAAGTTTCCTACAGGAGTCATAGACTGACAGCTCTGATATGTGTGATTCAGCCAATAATGTGAGAAAAAGATAGGGAAGTAAAATCAGTATATGACCAATAGATAGGTCAATTCAGTTTTTTTTTTTAGATCAACTGTTAGCTTGACGAGTACATGTTCACTGTTCAATAGTGGACAGTAGTTGTGGTTAATGTGCTGGAGAGATGCCTATTAACCTACAACCCTGGGAATTAGCTTCTATAACCCAATTATGGAGAAAAAGAAAAATGGAATAATCATGATACGCTCAAGATGAGCCACTGTCACCCTTTCAATGAACCTGTTCTGATGACCTCTTGCCCCCTGTGTTTTGTGGCATGGCAATCCAGGTCTCAGCAGTGGAGGCAGGGGGATATCAAGGAGACCAAGACTCCGGAACAATTGAACATGACAGCTCATTCATCACTGCTAAGGTATCCGTTCCAGTGAATGGCTCACATTTTCCTTCCTGCAACATGCCATGCAGTGTTAATTACAACGAGAGAGTGGTAAACAACCTGAATAATTTCCTCCTTTCAGTTTTCTGCACACTTCTATGTTTTTAGCTCTTCCGAGACCGAGCGGTCTGATGGATGAACTCTGGGACGTGTCCTCATTACTTTTAATATTTACTGTCATGTTTTTTTACAGCCATGTTTTTCCATTTTATGAACGTCTCACGACTTCAGCAAAACCGGCGAATGCAATTTATAGTTTATACCAGGGTTGCACAACTGCAATACTGGAGGGCCAGTGTCTAGCACACTCGGATGATTTTCCTACTCGAACACACCCAATTCAACTCATCTGTTAATTGCCAGATTTAGTGAGTGAGTTTAAGAAGGGGAACTACAAAGCAGTGGTGGATTATGAGCCTCCTTGCTTGGAGGTCTGCACACTTGGTTTACACACTGCTGCCACAGATACAGCGAGGTATTGTAATCTTAATGGAAGAAAATGTGGAGTAGAATATCAGACACTTTGATCAAATCTTTGGCACCGATCAGAGTGTCCTTGTGTGTGTACCAGCAGTGCATCAGTCATCTCCCACAAGCTCCTGATGAAGTGCATCTCTACCTCACACTAGCCTCCAACAGCTAACATAAAACTTTATGGAGCTCAGGTATAAATAACAACATTAAAATTTGTCACTTACTGCTTCAATCAATTAAGTCTTCTTGCAGGTCTTGAATTTTACAGGCTGCTTTACTGGAAGAGGTGATTTAAATCTTGAAATGTCATGCAAAGAAGATAACAGTAAATTAGGTTGGGTCAGGGCCAAAATGTTTAATGAGCGCTGGTCATGGAAAGTCTGGAAGTTGACAGTAATTAACATTCCTTGATTGAACAGCGAACATATCTATGGTGGTTTAATGATGGTGGTGCATTTTCTGCTGAAAGGGTATTCCAGTCTAGAACTAACATTTTTCATTGCACCCCTCAGTCTCGTCAGTTTGACAGCATTCATCATTTTGTTTTCGTGTTTTCATCCATCATTGTGTTCCCTCACTCAGCATGCATTACACAAATGTATTATACAGCCCTCAGGAATCCCAGACAGTGCTAAACAAACCCTGGCTGCTATTTAAAGGTTTAATTCAGATTTAAAAAAAAAACTCTGCCCCACAGCACAGCAGTAGTCTTTTAGTGTTTACTTCTACACTCAAAATACATCATCAGAAGTGAGATTCCTATTCTTTAAATCAGGACTGCTTTCTTTAAAAACTACTACAGAGCTGCTGGAGAATGCAAGTACAACAGATCAGCGATGGTTAAATTAGTCATTTTGGCAGATTAACTCCACAGTTTGCACTGGGTGTTAGTTAAGAAGGTGCAGGCGAAGTCTAAAGCAAAACAGGTTCTTCAGAGCAAAGCTCCAGAGAAACACTTACACTGACCAGCTTTACCCAGTGACAGTCTCAACAGGAGATCAAAGAGGAGGGCAGACGCTACCTGTTAATTCCATCATCAGACAGATGGAGTGGAGTACATGGTTATAGTGGGACATGACGTGAAGATCCTAAGAACTTCCAGGGTGTGTCTCAAATCCCACACACTTGGGTTGAATGAAAATCTACCTATGCTCTGCCAGCAGCTGTTACTTATTTGGACCAGCTTTAATAACAAAAATCCCAGCCGAATGAGAAAGCACACTCAAAACTTAGTTTAGTAACTAAATTGACGTTATTGTCATTATTATGTACACACAAACATGTTAGGACAGATTTAGAGGATGTAATAATTGTGTATAATAGCGCTAACATTAGCGTGGTGGCAGAACTTGTCCAAAGCTAAGCACACTTTAGCAGAAATCACTTCCCTTTTGTGTACTGCTGCTGCTTCCAGTGCAGTCCTGTGTTTTCAGTGTGGCCTTTTATATATGCGCATACAGCGATCACCAAAATGCAGTCATTGCGTGTTGCATGAATAATGACAAAAGTAACAGTCACTATATTCAGCTCTTCAAGTTTACTTTTTGCTGCTTGCCACTACAAACATTTATAAAATACTCTCATTTGTCATTCACAAGTTCGTTCCCAGTGCAGCACCAGCAATTATTATGCTGAAAGATGGCAGGTTGCGCATTTATAAGGTCAGGTGCTGGCGTTTGATTAGAAAACCTGATTCTCAATTAGCGTTCAAATTCATCCCAAATATGTTCAGTTGGGGTAGAGGTCAGAGCTCTGTGCAGGTCACTGGAGTTCCTCCAGACCAAACTTACCAAACTATGTCTTGAGGGACCTTGCTTTGAGGCACAGTCATGCTGGAACAGGAATGAGACTTCCCCAAACTGTTGGAATCATATCATTGTCTAAAATAGCTTTCTATGCTGTAGCCTAAACATTACCCTTCACTGGAGAAAACCTAAACACTCAAAAACAGCCCTAGACCATTATCCCTCCTCAACCAAACTTAATGGTTGGCACAATACATTCTGGTTTCTCTTGACATCTGTCAAACTTAGATTCACCTCTCAGACTGCCAGATAGTGATTTACCACTCCAGAGAACACATTTCTACTGCTCCAGAAGTGGTGGTGTGCTTTATACCACTCCACCACGGAGATGTTTGGCATCACACATAGTGAGCTTAGGCTTGTGTGCGGCTGCTCAACCATGGAAACCCATTTAATGAAGCTTCCGAAAAACAGTTATTGTGCTGATGTTAAGCTCCTGTATAAATTACTACAAAGATTGGAAAGATTAATGTTTCATTCCCATTCATTGAGGACGTACAGGCACCCTCTGGCAGTTTGCCATCATGTATGCATGTAGAAGGAATAGGAAGTGGCCAGGCTTCTCATAAACTGGCTCTAATACCACTTACATGGAATTTGTTTGGCAATAGCTACTATTAAAACAGACAGAGGAACAAGTACTGAATTAAACAGAGTACAAAATGCAACATAGTAATGAACATAAAAAGTAAATGGCAATGAACCTAGAGCAAGAAGTGAAGATTAAGTGTATTAATGGAAAATAAGGTAGATCAACACACTCTAGAGGAGTGCACTGGTTAAAAGAACATTTTCACAAGCTATTAATGGTGCAGTGTAATCTGTGGCACAGTCTAACATCCCATTAACAATATGAACGAAAGCTATCCCCCTGAAGCCATGGTAAACACACCCCGGTCGCAGGGGCTGTGATCTCTGCAACGTCTTGTGTGTGTGTTTGTGTGTGTCTGTGTGTGTGTATATGTTCCAGTGTGTTGGTGTGACTGGCTCTCCCTGTTCATTAGTGGTGTTTTGCCCTGTTTGGCTGGTATCTAATGTGCTCATGATACACTTACTCTTTTATGTGTTCATCCTCCTGCTAGGGCTCCAGCACCCAGCCCATTAAAACATGGCCCTGACACGAGGGCAATTAACTCAAATCAGCCAGCAAACAAACAGGGCTTCACGGTGGGAGCGCATACACTGCTGTCTTGATGTTGCCGGTTAGCTGAAACACGGATAGCAGATGCCGTCACCAATCATTAAAATCCTGAAATCAGACTTAACAAAATAAGATGTGCAGACGAGGATCAAACAGGTTGTGTGTCTATTGGAGTGGGCTCACAGTTTCAGTGGACGTTACACTATGTGATTTTGTGTGAAATAAATGAGCTCACTTTGCCTAAAGAGAGTCAACATTTTCATTTCATTCAGTACTCATGCATATTGTCACTGCTACATCAAAACCTTGTAACTTTTCTTGATTAATGTTGAATGGACCAATGTACAGAAGTATACAAAAGCGTAGTTGCTAATTTGTGCCAGGGATCTTTATTGTAGGAGTCACTGTAAAACTGTAACATACAAGGTAAAATGTATGTTAATGTCTGTTACAGGCATTAGATAAAGCATATGAAATGTCTTTAACAAGCTTCAGATGTCCGTTTTTTATCTAGAATAAAAAAATTGGAGTATACGTAACATACTATTAGGGGCACTGGAAGAAGAGAACAACACTGGAAGAAGCATGAACAACAATGACCCAAACTGACCCAAACTAGCTCTAATAGCAGTAGAAATAGAAACTGAAAAAATACTGGAATAAAATACTGGAATTTTTTCTCCTGTGATGGCACTATTTTGTAGATGTCGGGCCAGTTTCCCAAACAGGGATTAACACTAGTCCTGGACTATATTTCCCTTTCAATGGAAAATCTACTTTCATAATACTGTGTAGTCCATGACTAGGCTTAATCCTTATCTGGGAAACCGCTCCATAAAGTTTTGTTATGACACTGATGATATAAAAGTTCACCATGGCCTGACACACAGTCATTATTTTGAGTGTAAACGATAAAGAATGATCATTACTAATGAAAGTATTCGATTGTCCTGGTACTGAGTTTGGTTGTTTTTTATTTGGCTGTTTTGCACTGTGTCAATTGTAGTGATGCACAAACTTCTGAAGTTATGGCTTCATCATCTTTATGCTGTATATAACAGAAGGCTTTTCAGATGTGCTCTCTAACTCCCCAGCACTAGGTCTTATCAAAGACACCTGAAATGTGCATGCTAAAGAATTACATGAATAATTCATCTAAACATCTGGACTCATTTCCACACACAGAGTCGCCAATTGCAGCAGAGTATGATGTGCTCTTTGCTCTCCTTCTTTTTGTCATCTCCCACTGTTCCTCATGTCTTCCAAGAAACATTGACATAAAGGCTGTCAAACTTGATCTTTATTCTTCTTATAAATTGGAACTATATAATGATATTTTATCATATTGAGATAAATCACATCCCAGCACACTTTTCTGAGCATGTTGTGAATGTTATCAATACATAACACAGACTGAAACTGATTTTCATTACAAGGAGAGCATAATTTATTCTTTTAGTGCAGTGCAAAGAGTGAAACAAATCACTGTGCTCATAATTTAATAGTATTTTTGAGTGACCTACTGGTCCCTTTTGCCTGTTCCATCTTATCAAACCTCAGAAACATTGAAAAGTATTGTGATAATGTATTTTGGCCATATCGCCCAGTCCTATTCTTAAGTAATGTCAAGCAATGAATTTACTGTGCATTCAACTCTGATGAACCTGCGACTCTGATGAAGTGTTAAACGAAAGCAAAGTTCCAGAAATATCCAGCCATGAATCCGGTTGATCCAGAAGTATTTCCAGAAATTGAGCACAAAATGAGAGAGAGGATGAGACGAGGGAGAGTACTACAGTATGACAGCACTGGGTTTATTTTAACCACATATTGTGCTTTATTTTGAAAACACAGTCCTGCTTCTGCGTCTAAAGGGACATGAATTCGCATCTTTTGTTTACTTAGTTTCCTGTAATAATATGCTTGTGTAGTTTATGATAATTATCACTACATAACAAACAATGTTTTTTTCAAGAAAACAGGACCACTTCATTTAAGATCTTTCTTAGTATAAGAAGGTAATTCATCTGGAATCTCACAAAACCAGAACAAATGATCTTTTTTCCTATTGTCATTGTTGTCTTTGCAGCTTTCTAATAATCATCGATATAAATGATCAAACCTTGGCAGCCAGTACGGGACTAGGAGATCTGGGAGCTGGAACTAGTTTAGGAGACTCTAAATCGTCTGGCTCAGGAGATGATGATCTGGGATTCAACATGGGGCTGTCTGTGCTGTTAATCTGATCATAGGTAAGGTGGGTGATGTAATGGAGAAAGATTGCAGTAGCTGAGTTACCTTAAACTGTATTTCATGAATCAAAATCATGACATAAAAAAGGTTTTAGGTTTAGTTTGCTAGCAGCACCACACTTGCTAGTTAATAATAAATTTCTTTTTGAAAGGGAGCAAAAAACAAGGCAGTGCTGTAATATCACCCTCTCCCTCATTTCGTCCTCCACCTCATCATGTGCTCAATTTCGAAATAACTTCTGGACCATGGCTGGATATTTCTGCAACTTTGCTGATGTGAATGCATTACTTGACATTATTTAAGAATAGGACTGGCCTGTCTGCCTGTATGCATGGCAACAATAGCTAGCTAGCCCAGCTGAGTCACAGGTACGCCACTATAGTTGCTTAACAGCGTTCAAAATACACAAGATAAAAAATGGTGTGCAGTGCTCCTCGTAACATAGTGTGAACCTCCTAATTCCTCCGTCGACCCTTAACTTCACAGCCGTATTATATGTTAACTTACTGATTTATAACAGTGGGATTACATAAAAAAAAACAACTGCACTGCCACCTGTCTGCAAAAAAATCTTACAAAATGTGTGGATCACTAGTAATCTAGGTTATCTGCAGAAATAACCTAGCTCACAACCATAGCTCACAACTATGGTAGGTAGGTGTGGCAGGAGACCTATCTTCTGTCCTCTTATGTTTTCATTATGGCCCACAGCTGAATTCACCAACCACTGGGGCGGCACAGGTGTCCATCCGGACACCAGGAATTCTTTGTTTTTTGCACCTAAAAGAAAGCATGAGTGTCATTACTAATGACGAACAAGAACCCGATGATGGAGGACACGAGCCTCCGAGCACCATCATTAACCTCGTCATTGTACCACAGATTCAAAAGAGCAGATTTTCTACAAGGCCACATCACATATTCAATACTAATGAGGGTCGCTGGAAGCACAATCCTTGACAAAATGGGTGCTGGTTAAGCAGTTAAGGAGCTAATCATCCGTAGAAATGGCAGTCTGGGTACTAAAGCCCGTGGATGTTTTTCCTGACCTACAAAAGGGTGAAATCCACTGTTTGACAACTGTCAAAGTCAATATAGCAAACTATAGCGTCCCTCTGCAGGCTTAACCACAAGCATTACTGTCAAACCCGCACTGCGTTTGGTCCTCAAGGAGAGTATACTGTTTGGTCTGCAGTGACACGAGCTGATTTAAATGAGGGATAACGGTAGGCCACTAAGCACCACAGACATGGTGGGACAGGAAATCAATACGGTGTCATTTCTGAGAGGCCACAGGGCAGACGTGCCACCTGAATGAGCCATGCCGGTTAACACAATACATCATCATCTGCTGTCATGGAGCTCATGCGCAGATCTCTTTTTTTTCTTAACTATGGCCTTAAGCAAGGTGCTCATGTATAACCAGTTAATTGAGGAGCGAGTCGAATGAACATAATTGTGCATCGGTTGCAATAGATTCAGATTCAAATGACTTTATTTGCATTTGTTTTTAACATTCCAAAGCAATGAGAGAAGTGCTTAATATTAATAGTTATCATACTGAAGAAGAAAGGAAAAATAAATAAATAAGTAAAAAAAAAAGAAGGCATTTACACGTACACAATATACGATCATACACATAGACATACACGTGCAAACACAGTCATGAATCTGTAGACACAGTGGGTCTTAAGTCAGCATAAAGAAAAGCATGCATTAGAGGAAGATTGGAGATGGCCTCCAGCCATGGTGCATTCGGCAGCCCCGTCCCTCTGTGCTGATCATTGGTCCATAACAAGGATGCTAAAATGGAAAAAAATGCTGAAAATTTTTGATTTGCGGAGCGTAGTAGCATTTTGGTGTCACCAGCTCTCCAAGAAAACTGAGAAGCCACATTATACCAGTAAAACTTATAAAAGGCATCCCAGAAAGTATTTTCTTTCATCTAACCACAAAAGTTGGTACAGGCTAAGTGGAATTTTGATTGGAACCAGCTTTTATGGGTTTTGTTTTTCCTGCAAAGGCCACAGAATCAAGCTATTGACAGGGCTGTCCCAGTTCCCTGACCTAAACTTTACTGAAAACCCATGGGATGAGCTGAAGAGGACAGTCAAGAACAGAGAACAGGATCCTGGAGGATCTGGAGAGATTCTGTATTGAAGAGTGTTCTTATAATGCTCGATTATATGGCGTTACAGGAAGATACTCATTGCCTTAGTACTTAATGCAGGGGTGTCAATAGTTGTGGCGCAAAGCATATTCAAGGTATATCTCCTAAATTTAAGAGCATCTTTTTCAGCATTTTTTTCTTCATTCCTTGATATTGCCTTTTCTCTTCCATCATCAAGTAGTTTGGTTGTTTATCTGAACTGTCTTCAGAGTAAGTTATGTTCTTTAAGTTCATATTCATGCTGAAAAATGGTGGATGCTGAGCGGGATAAATTTTTAATCATTTCAATTCTTGAGGCAAGTCACAAGCTCACATTACACATCCGGGCATTAAACTCTCACATGGGAAAAGTAATGATTTAATGTCTCCGTCGAGCCATTTAAGACAGCTCAGCTCGATTGAAACTGACTTACCCAGTCACTCCCGACACTCCCTCAAGGCTGTCTATAACAAGTGCAAGCTTCAGCCCATGAAGGTGTCACGCCTCTGTTTACCCAGCAGTGTACCCCAAAGCAGAGAATGATCAAAGAGCTCAGTTTGCTTTGCTTCTTGGTCATGCAGTTTCAGTTCATGTCTTGGAGCTGTTTCACACTTCATTTTGCTTCATTTCAGCCATAACTCTGTTGACAGTGAAACCACGAACAAAGGCAACCCCCACTACATTACGCATACGCATTCTAATAAATATTCAATGCAGGCCAATAGGAAGTGGGGAGGGGGTCAATTGCAGTGCTTCAGATTGGCTGCAATGCCTTCATGTGGCAATGTTAATGGACATTATGGCACTTATCTCAAACCCTGGGGAGAAAAAGGCAGTGGGGCTTCAAGCTGCTTTAAAATACTGTATTCCAACACTAACCCACCAGAACCTTCATCAATAATAAAAAATCCCAAACCTTCCTCTGTTCCCTGGCCATTGCTTGGAGAAGAGAATGACAGCACCACCGCAGGCATACCGGCCCAAGGAGACAAGCCTTCTACCGTTAGGCTCATTACCTCAGGAAATGCAAGGATGAGAATAGCCGTCTGTATCCAGAGGGCATGAAAGTAGCCCCCAAATTTCCGGCATCCTATTTCTGTCTGCAAGAGGCTGACAATGTTGAGTCAGGTTAAAAAGGAAGATGAAATCATGCAATATTGATATGGATCTCTAAAGCATTCTCACACTGTAAAAAAACATTTTAATTTACCTAGCTTAACTCATTTTTGGTGAATGGTAATGGTTTTCAAATAAAATCCCTAGATCAGCAACCACATCATTAAAAAATGCTTTAGTTCAGCTATATATTAGTTACACTGATCAGCCACAACATAAACCACTGACAGGTGAACAACATTGATTATTTTTAGTACAATGAAACCTGACAAGGGGTGGGATGTATTAGGCATTGGGATATATTGAACAGTCAGTTCTTGAAGCTGATATGTTGGAAGCAGGAAAAATTCGCAAGCATAAGGATCTGAGAGACTTTGGCCAAATTGTGATGGCTAGACGACTTGGTCAGATCATCTCCAAAACATCAGGTCTTGTGGGGTGTTCCTGGTATGCTGTGGTTAGAATCCAATAGCAGTACATGGAAGTCCAATCGGTGAACCGGTGACAGGGTCATGGGCGCCTAAGGCTCTAAAGCTGCATAGTCACAGAATGGTCAGAGTGTCCCCAGGCCATTGCTGAAAGCACCTACAGTGTGCATGTACGTGCAATCAAAGGAGGCAGCCTGGTTTTGATTAATAAGAATTACTTTTACATCATGTAGGCTTGACTTAAAGGATCTGCTGTTAATGTCTTGGTGCCAGATACCACAGCACATCTTTAGTGGAGTCCATGCCTTGATGGGTCAAAGTTGTTTTGGTGGCATGAGGTGGGCCTACACAATTATTAGGCATGTGGTTTTATTGTTATGCCTGATCAGTGCATAAAATGTCCATTATCTTTTTATTTTACATGGTAAATCAGTTTAGAAGCTACTAAATATTGACACTTACCCCGTCCTACTTGTTTAATAGGTAGATTTAACTCAATAAACATATTGTTGACATTTTCATTTTTGTTCTTAATTTTAAATTTTGAGTTCTTTAAAACAATGCCATGCCTTGGAGAGAAACATTTTCCCCCGTCCTTCTAGAATTCCATACTAATGTTATAAAGTTCCATTGTTGGCTGAAATAATTTTCCTTTGGTAAGTATGTTTGAGGGTAACCGTTGCATTATATTATGGAAATCTCTGATCTCGGACGTTCTAAACACCTATTTGTGATGGTACTCTCCAGGGACATTTTTGGAGATATGAGGTTTTGCTTTCACATTGACAATATAAACATTTATATGTGTTCGGTGTATGGCCATCAAAAGGCTGGAGTGTTCATGTGTATTCATATTCAGTCTTCGTTCATGTACAGTCAGCTCTTCAGATGTTGCGCGATACGCATGAAATGACTCTGCAAATGAAAACATACAGCTGATCCGAGGACATTTGAGAGTTTGTGAGGACATTAAAAAAAAGATCCGTGTTATGTTGTGGGTGTTGCGGAATCAATGACACAGATTTCTGTGCTGCCTAGTGAAACAATGGCAAGGTCATGTAACTACACTTTGCTATGCAACATTTCTGTTCCAGATTAGTTAAGGTCAGCTCATTCTTAAGCTTCATTTTTGCTCCTAGCGACTTTCTGAAATTTCATTGTCATTCCTCGAACAAGCTTGCATACAGCTGGAGCAACCTGTCTCAGCTCTGTCCTGTTGTGCTTTGCAATTTCAGTGGTCAGGACAGGGGAACAGATAAAATATAGAGCATTGTTGTTTATCTCAGGTCCCTATTTTCCCATGACAAGAAAATGGAAAATCTGTGCTGATTGATTCTGCAGGACCACCGTTTTTACCATTACAAAAAGCCTGTCTTGCACAGATGAACTGTTCTGCTTTCGTGGGAATGTGTCTCTCACTGTGACACTGGGGGATTTTGCAAGTTGAACCTGCTGCTATAAACAGCGTAACAGAAAACTGATATTTGCCTGAAACAGATAATACCTGTCAAGCACACTGGAACTTTGGATCTGATCCTCTGAAATGTCAGCCAAGATTCAGCTATCTGTCCATTGTGTGTAGAATAATTAGCAGAATCCACCATCATTACAATGTTGAGAGTTCAAAAAGGCTGTAATTAGTTTGTGCGTGCATGTGTGTGTGTGTGTGTGTGTGTGTGTGTGTGTGTGTGTGTGTGTGTGTATGTGTGTGTGTGTGTGTGTGTGTATGTGTCTGTGTGTGTGTGTGTGTGTGTGAAAACACTATGATTGCATTTTGTCCTTACCTTTGTGACAGGACTCCAATCAAGAAGTGGTGTCTCCCCAGAGACCCACTCTGTCAGGCTATGCCTGCTTGTGTGCATGTGCGTGAATGTGTGTGTGTGTGTGTGTGTGTGTGTGTGTGTGTGTGTGTGTGTGTGTGTGTGTGTGTGTGTGTGTGT
>JBBPCZ010049567.1:0-12899 GCA_037974445.1 Brycinus macrolepidotus
TCATTTGGAACTTGTGGGTCCAGCTCGTCCCTGCAGCTCAATGGGAGAAAGATCTGGAGACTGGGGAGGACAAGACACCATTCTCTAAACTTTCTGCTTTTCTCTGGACTGGATAGAATTTTGGCAGAATTTTGAAGAAGCTTGGGATCATTATCCTGTTGAAGAATGAAATTTTGTCTAGTGATCCGTAAACCAGAAGGAATTGTGTGATGTTGAAGAACTGAGTGATACTTTTCTTTTTCCATGATCATCACAAAGTGAATGTCAGTCACTAAAGACAGACCTGATGTGTCTCTTCAAAACCAACAGCCTCTGAAGATAAATAATGTGTTTCTACAAACTATAAAATACTGAAAACCAGTCAGTTACATTTATTTTAAGCATTTGTAATGTTCTTGTGATAAAAGTTTGAAAAAAGCAGTGTATCATTTATTTTTTGAAAAATCTAAGGGTGGGCCCAAACACACACACACACACACACACACACACACACACACACACAGACACACACACTATAATCTAGAAGCTGTGAGCAGCCACAGTTACCAGTGCCCAGGGACCACCTCCAGGCCTGTTTGCCAGTGCCTCGGTCAAGGTCACTGACAGGACTGATTACCATGCCGTTGTAGTGGGTGGAAACCAAAGCACCCAGAGAAACCCACATAGACAAGAGGGCAACATGCAAACTATGTGCAGAAAGGACCCTGGCCACCCCGGCCAGGAAATCGAACCTAGTGCCTCTCACTGTAAGCCACAGTGCCACCGTGCCGCGCATATATTATTCATTCATTAATTTTCTGTAACCGCTTAATCCTTAGTAGGGTTGCGGGTACCCAGAGCCTATCCCAGGGTCTACGGGCACGAGGTAGGGGCTCACCCTGGGCAGGGTGCCGGCCCACCGCAGGGCACACACACACACACACACACACACACACACACACACACACACACCATTCACTCACAAACTCACACCTATGGTCAATTTAGAATCCCCAATTCACCTTACGTGCATGTCTTTGGACTGTGGAAGAAACCGGAGACCCCAGAGGAAACCCACACCACCACGAGGAGAACATGCAAAATCCACACACACAAGGCCAGGACCCGGAGTCAAACCCCCAACCCTAGAGGTGTGAGGCAGCAGTGCTACCCTTTGCTCCACTGTGGGGCCAGCCATATATTAAATATATTAAATTACATATAATAATTAAAAGTTGTAAAAGTCATAAAAAAGACATTAAAGTTGTATGTGAAAGTTTGAACACCTGTTGGTCCACCTTGTAGATGTAAAGTTATTGATGATTTATCTGATGCTCTACAGTTTGTGTTGGTCCTCTAGTCTTTCATCAGTGGTCAGTTTCTGGCCACAGGACACTGGTGGCTTCATATTTTTGGTTGATGGACTTTTTCTCAGTCCAACAGTGACTCAGAAGTGTTTAAAAACTCCAACAGGAGGATATTTTCCAAAATATGCAACGTATAGTCGCACTTCAAGTACAAAAAACAAAAAAAGGTATTTAACAGAAAATTATACAGAAGCCCCACCAACTAAAAAAAATTTACAGTATTTAATTTGTCCACTTTCTTTTGTGCCCTCTGCTCACCATTAACTTATCCATCCTTCCAATTTTAAACTCAGTCAGTTAAAGCTGTGTCCTTCTAACAAAAGCTGCACCCAAAGCTCTCACTGTCATTATGTTCCCCTTCAAAGAAAGGGTTTCACACAAGCTGCTACGCACACACACCTCAGCTGCCTTTTCTTCTCTCATGTGAACCTCAAATGGTAGAAGAGACAGAAGAGATTAAAGAGAAGAGATTAAAAAATTAGAGAGAAAATGGGACTCCTAACAACCACGCAAGACCTGGTAGAGCACCTAAACTGTCCCTGATAAACAGCAATCAAAGCTTTTGTTTTTGAGGAGAAATATCAAGCTATACTCTTACTTCAGATCTGAAAAATCCACTGGTGGTTTTATTCATCCTTATATCATGAGAAAATGACTCAAAGATGTGGGTTCAAAAGGACTTGTAGCAGTTCAAGAAGCTGTTACTGGGAAAAGGAGAGAAAAGAAGAACATCTCCACTAGAACATGCAAACTAGACGTCTGAACATATTGTTATCATTATGTCAAGATATTTGTCTTGACGTTTGGTCACCAACATCATTACATTCTCAACATTCTATAGTTGAATTGGCTCAGCCAGTGGTTTTTAACCACTGATAGTACTGCTTTTAGTTATTTTGTCATTGCAAAACGTTATTACAATATACAGACATTTAACCAAACATCATTCTAAATGTGACAAATATTATTGTTATGATTTTTTTTTCTCAAAATAGCATCACATCTGGGCAGTATGAGTCAATGTAAAACAGTTTTCTTTTAGATCATGTAGAATTGATCCACTGAGGATAAACAACTACACATTTTCATAGATTCTTTTGTCTTCATTTTGTTGCATTCAAGCAGAATATTAAGTTATGTATTTGGATTTTAAGCAGTAGGACTGGTTAAATGTTCTTGTGGACCATGGAAGCTTCTATGGTCGGTTGTCGGACATGGGGGTTGCAGAAGGTTAGTCCTACAAAGTATTTGAATCCATTGATATTTTCCAACCACATCTGCAGCAAAATCAGTTTCATACTGAAAACAGTGCTTCCAAACTTTTGAATGATTGTGTAATTCTCTCTCTCTCTTCCTTTTTTTCTCGTCTCTCTATAGATTTTCTTTTTCTACCAGATGGCTGACCCATCTGTGCTCTCTATTTCTCTACCTCCATCTCTGAATCTCTTACCACTTGGCACTTTGTGGAGTAAATTCCCAACGTCATTGGACCCAAGTCGACACAGATACTCTGCAAAACCCATGAGGCTGAACACCAACGATATCACCCCGGGCACAGAGGAGGGGGTGTGGAGAATGTTTTTTCCACCAGATGTGTACATTTCTGACCTCACGGAGATGTGATTCAATCATGAAATCTAAGCTTAGCCTGATTGAAACATGCCGTCCAGGCCAATACTGGTCAAAGTATTTAGGACAGATTTGAACATATAAACAGTCAAGTTTATTTCTGTAGCCCATTATCACACAAAGGCCATTCAAAGTGCTTCACAGGAATAAAAATATTAATAAATCAATAAATCTAGATCACCCCACTGACCTGAAAAGGCCATAGAGGACATGCTGTCCAAAATAGACCTGCTTAGATGTGTTTTTGTTACTGAATTCAACTACTTGAAGGTGCTACAGGCTTTCTGTTGCAAACATACACAGCTTGTATACTTTCTATAGAAATACATTGCCAGTAGAACGTGCCTAATATCACTACGTCCAGTTTGAATTGTCGGTCAGTGCGATAAACACCAATCAGCCACAAAATTGAAACCACTGACAGGTTGAGTGAACATTGATTACAATGTTATAATGGCACCTAAGCGTAAAGATCTGAGCGACTTTGACAAAGGCCACAGACCTCACCTCCATGCCAACAAACTGTTTGGAAGTATGTAAGAAAGAGGCCTTTCCTACCTTCTCACCACAAGCAAGAGCAGTTGGAGTTTGGCAGACGCCCCTGGAACTTTAACTGGGATGGAGTGCTGTTTTCAGACCAAACAAAAACTGAGCTCTTTGACTCCAAGCATTCAAAAACTCAGCAAAATCTGGCTGACAAGAAGCTAAAAGTTGTTGGTGGTTGGATCTTCCAGCAGGATGATGATGAGAAAGCGAGTGAACAGAACTCAGAAGCTCCAGGACTCGGCAAGATCTGGAGAAATTCTGCACTGAGGAATGTTGGAAAATACCTCCTTTCCGTGTTCAAGTCTTATAATATATTACAAGAGAGGACTGCACAAAATACTAAATGAGGGAGTGCCAGTAAGTTTAATTTGTGATCACCTGTGACTTGGGCTCATATGCATATATATATATTATTTATCTGCTGAACAAAGAGATGATTTGATAAACATTAAGGGGAATTTTCATCAGCCTTTTTTCACTGTTACTAAATAAGGGTGCCAATCATTCTGGAGGGCACTGTACACATTGTTTTCTTAGATTACATGCTGTCGAATGCGTTTTGAGGGTAGCCTAGCTAAATACAGGTTTTTAGACGGCTGCGTCCTGTCCTCATCTTCAAGTGACGTTTACTTCCTTCTTCAGCACATTAAAGGGCCTCATCATGGACAACTGACCTGTCTTTGCATTTTTTAAATAAAAGAGCTGGACATAGTGGTTTCAGAGTACACCCTTCGCTCCCCAGTCCACACAATGAAATTTATTCAGCCTCCTGCTGTTTAGTCCCCAACTACAGCTTTTATCAAAGAGGTATGATACAGGTAAACCCAATCAGAACACAGCTTATTTACATAAATCAGTCTTAAATGTTTTAAAAAATATTCAAGGGTAAAGAGGGGTTGGGAAATGGTCTGTTAAAAATGAATTATGACAAATAACACCAACAAAAAGAACAAAAAGCAAGAAAAAATGTAAGAGGGTCCTTTTAAAGAACCACATAAAATAGTTTACCCTTCATAAAGAAGATCCATTTAACCAAGAATCATTCAAG
Organism: Brycinus macrolepidotus; assembly: GCA_037974445.1. NCBI lineage: Eukaryota > Metazoa > Chordata > Actinopteri > Characiformes > Alestidae > Brycinus > Brycinus macrolepidotus. Next base: position 4,570 of record JBBPCZ010049567.1, read on the forward strand.
CATTCAAAATTTTCTTCGTGCTGTTACAGGTTCTACATATAACCATTGCCTTTACTAAAGAACCCTTGAAGAACCAGAAGGCGCAGACCTTTCAATGGATGAAATTGATGTAAATGTACTGTGTGATGCTCATAAAGTGTATAGACATAAAAAATGAAGAAAAATAAGACGTTTTGGGGAGTTATTTACAGAAAAGATTTACTACTGACTTCTGGTACTAGCAATGTTAGCACCAGTTCTAAACTAAAGAAGCAAAATATGGACACCAAACATGTCTTGGCTGATCGACAACATCTTGGGTAAACTGTGTGGAAAACTATGCAAATTAGATTTGTCATCAAACTGTTCTTTTAATGGAAAATAAATAGTAAAAACAGGAGTGCTGGCTTTATATCAGAATCATACAACCAGCAGAGCTTCCTCAAAACCAGCTCCATATCTCACTAGAACTTTGGTTCTTTGGTAGATCTGACCTTGCCCAGCTCACATCTCTCAGCAGAAAAGCCTCATTCGTTCTCCACCAGTTCTCAGTAAATTCAGAAACCACAGGTAATAAAAGGTAATCATGAAAACAAGTAGAGTATAAAGCCACTGGGGGTTTTTTTTTTACTGATTTTTAATTAGAGAAGAAGCCACAGTTTTCACAAGAGATAACAAAAGTATGGTGGCATTTCTGATTTTTCTTTCCATATTTCTAAATTAGCAAGGTGTCAATACAGAATGCGAACTGAATGTTAATGTAAATGTGTAATTATTTAATTACATTAAAAGACTGCAGCTAAATGAAAGCCATAATATGAATACCAAGGCTTAAATGCACTTTTTTTCTTTGCTATAAAAAGGCACTTTTCCACAGGACTGCAGGAACCGTGTTGTACCTAAATTATAAAGTGATGGTATGAAACTTATATCTCAGTGTTATATCCAGTGTATCTGAGCCCGGTAATGGAGTTTCTGACTCAATTCTCTCCCACAGTTAATGGCCAGCCTCTGTCCATGTTGTGATGAAACATTTCGACCAATCAGAAAGCAGTGATGCAGTCTGCTCAGCCACTGCCCGCTTTCAGCCCCGCCGTCAAGCAGCTCAGGTTCGGCTCGGGTTTGGCTCGCTTTATTTGCAATGAAAAACATTTGTTTACAGTACAGAATGGTTCCTTGTGCCAGTGGAAAAGTGCTCAGAGCTGGAAGAGCATAAAGCCAGAGAAGGTGTGGATGTTGGACTGGGTGCTGGCAGCCACCTGGTAGCCCACGGGCAGGCTGAGGTATACAGTGTCGCCCTCCTCCAGGACCAGAGTGGCTGAATTAGTGGCGTAATCTTCATTATCCCCATCATCCTGCCACTCCCAGATCAGCAGCACCTCCTCACTGTTTCGAAACAAACTCACACCGATGTTAGCCTTCTTCACCCAGCTGTATGTGGTGAAGGTGAAAAAATAAACCCCCTTCACTGGAGCTTTGAACACGCCTGTATTAGGAGATGGACATAATATACACGCAATATTAGAAGATGAACATAAAACATATAACCATTATATACACTACAGGTGAGACGTTTGGACCCACCCTCTGATTTTTAAAAAAAAAAAATGATATGCTGCTCTTTCAAAAAAAATTACGAGTAAATATTAGAAATACTTTAAACAGATGTAACTGACTGGTTTTGAAGTGCAACAATATACACTGTAAGTGCAGTTTAATGGATGTGAAAGTTTCTGAACGAGTTTCATCAAAATACCCCCCCCCCCTTTTTTTCACAGCTGCACAGATTCACCACATCCTTTCCAGCTTATTTTTGTGGGTCCCTGCAGCTCAATGGGAGAAAGATCTGGAGACTGGGGAGGCCAAGACATCATTCTCTAAACTTTCTGCTTTTCTTTGGACTGGATAGGATTTTGGAGCAGATTTGAAGAATCCTTGATCATTATCCTGCTGAAGAGTGAAATTTTGTCCAATGATCCGTTTAACCTTTGTGGTTAAATAATGTGTTTCTACAGACGATAAAATATTCAAAACCAGTCAGTTACAATTTTTCTGGTCTGTTGTGTAGTTGGAGTGCCACGAAACCACTTTTCCATCTCTAGATGCTGATAACAATCCAATAGCATCTTTTTTGCCTCTCTGCAGCATCTAATCTGTTAATAACATGTCTGTCTAAATCTGAAATGGCTCCCTACTTCCTCTAGGGGGCGCTGTGTACGTTATAAAACTCCAGTTTCTACACCCATATAGTGTCCAGTGTGTCCATTCTGGAGTTCTGCACACATGGCTGGATCTCCAGCCGCTCTGTGTTAGACGTGTTTTACACTGTTTGTGCAGGAGTCTGTATTTTAAGGGCACTATGTAGGGAGCAGCGAGTCGTTTGAGACTCAGCCCTGCTGCTCGTCTGTGTAACTCGTGTCCTCCTCTGTGTGTCTCTTTTTAGTTCAGGGTTTATGTGATCGTTCAGGCTTTTCCAATGTCCGATCCAGTGATTCAGGCCCATGTTGAACCGATACTGATAGTGAGTATCGGATCGCCAGACCCCTTTTATATATGTGTGTGATGGTCTACCTAACCACTGACATGGTGAATTTTATGTATTTTTTTGTGCTTTTTATGTTTCTTAAAAACACCATACATTTTCTCAATAATTGTACATTGTTACGACATTTTTAAATCAAGAAACTCTGAAAACTCAAAACTGAGAAAATCACATTCAAAGATTCCACTGCATTCAGGAGCGATCCTGGACTCTGGGGGGGTCTCGGGCAAAAGTCTGAAGAGGAGGGGCGTGGAGGAAAGCGTTTTGTCACCACCTGGGGGGCTGGAGAGGTGTGGGTGTAAGCATTTCTCAACGGGGGGGGGCTCTAAACATTGCCTGGTGTGTCTGTCTGGATGGTGCACATTCCAACAGTGTTATTTTTTTTTTTTATCACAGACTATGTTGTGTTTAGAGGAAGCAGGGCCCAGCTTAAGAGCATTAACTATGTTCTTGTATTGATGAAAGCACTGAACTCCATCACTACCCGTACATATGAATTTAAAAATGATAATAATAATAATATTCTACTATTATCTCTGCTACGTCAGTTGGTTAATTTGCCTCAGACAGCCTCCTCTCTTCAGAGGCACTAATCTGTCTCCCATCACTTGATTCACTCTTTCAGTTTTGGTTTTTGGACCAGTTGAACTGTCAGTAGCTGATATAATCTCTTCCATCAGTTACTTCAGTTCATTTATGAACTTTGTTTATGTTAAACACAAGTGAGATTTTACAAAATGTTATAGTATACCATATATGATCGTGTCCCTAGACTGCACTCATTTTTGGTCTTACACTCTTGTGATTTTGTATATGCTATATTCTTTTATTTAGTATGTTTATTTATCTTGTGTTCTTTATTTTATTATGTTTATATCTATTTTATTTGTCTTCATTTGCTTTTTTTATTTTATGATCCGTTTTTCTTGTCTGTAAGGTGTCCTTGAGTGCCTTGAAAGGCGCCTTTAAATAAAATGACTAGTAATAATAATAATAATAATAATAATAATAATAATAATAACAGTAATAATAATAAATATACAGCATGCTATAGTATCTTTGGGGGTAGACTTCTCGTAGACTAGTTATACAGTGAGTACAGAATAAGCTCATGATACTTGTACACACATTTGTTCCCCAATAGAGGACAAATTATTGAAAAAGAAAATCCTAAGAGTGGGAGCTATGAATGAATACCTGTAAAAGGGTTGTAGGCGTCGCCGATGTTGGTGATGACGTGGCCGTGTGCGAGGGTTTGGGTGGAGGAGAAGGGTCCAACTTTTCCAAAGCCATCGCTCTGTACAGAAGAAGGACGCAGAGCCGCAGAGAACGCCACTTTTCTCACTACACAAGACGCAGATACCAACGCGAACTCATATGAACTACAGGCCAAAAGCTCTGAAGACTATGTCACTAAATGTGTATAAAAGAGAATAAAGACATAGCAGACACATATGCAGATGTAAACAAAATTTTGAATACCCCATCCCCCCCTCTGTCACATTTTGTAATTTTTCTGTGTAAAAATAAGTATTCTTTGCAGGGAACATGCTTCAGTATTACATTTCTGCACATTTTTGGGGCTTTTCTTTTTTTCACATTAAACGGAATTTTAAAAAAATATAAAATATAAAAGGTGCCATAACTTTTGCACAAGCCACACTTTGTCGTATTTATCTTTGTCCAGTAATTTAAATATGAAATAAACTGTAGTTGTGCAATAAAATGTGTAAAAGAGTGTTTTCACTTTTGATCAGGGGTGCCTGAACTTTTGCCCTCTACTGTATAGGTGTATTGTATGGAAGCCCATTTCCATCATCTGAAAAATACGCCCTTTTTTCAAAATCACGACTGATTATTTTATATTGAAGGGACAGTTCTCTGTGTTATGAGATACCACTTCATCTTTATACTCAAGTATCTCTTAACTATTTGCTGGTTTTCTGTGAAAATAAATACACATCCACAACAAACAGGAACTTCTGCACATTTTACATCACTTATGTATAATTACTGTTTATGTGCTGAATTTAAAATAAGTAGATAATAAATATATCAATAAAAAAATTAAAATCCTATATGTAAGTTCCCTGTAGAGAATCTGTTAATTCATTTTCAGTAAGAAATCAACTAAACAAGTGTTCTGAGTGGTGTTCAGACCTCTGCAGGTTTTAGTTATGTACATTTATAACATCATTCTACATTGTAAAAAAATTCCCAGTTGGTGCATGTGGAACATATGTGTGGAACAGTGGTCCCTTCACGAAGAACCTAAAAATAAACCCACTTTGCCCTGACTTTACCTTCGCATGACTTTTTCACCTGGTCGATTTGATTCTTCAGATCCTCCATAAATGGGCTGAGGGTGTCCTCTGCATAACAGAAGGATCCCTGGAGCAGTTGTACTGTCAGCATCAACACCACCAGCTTCATCTTCATCATCGTCGTCTTCACCAGCGCTGTGGCGTATTCAGTGGGGAGGTGGGTACACTTATATTATCCCGACAAAACTGCAAGTCACTGTTATGCTGCAATCACACTCCTAGAACCCCTGACCCCTAGAACCCCTGACGCTCCTTTCTTCCCAAAGAAGGAAGCTGTTAGTGCTCCACCACTGGCTTGTATAAACACTACCTTCACGCCTGCTGTGGCTGAAGCAGTTTTCTTCCAAAAAAGGAAGGTTTTGTTGTAACTTTCGAATGTTTTCGGCACACAACTATAAACTGGTCCAAGTAGTTAGTATATCAGTATCCCACAGCTGTAATGTTCAGTTCACTTCAAAGGTTTGGCCACCACTGGTCACATTACACCTTCTGTTGATTTTCTAATAAGTCAACAGAAGTAACAGTTTCATGGAACAATTTTACATATGAAAATTTTAATAAACAATTACAACTGATTCGCTGAATTTAATATGCCGGAAAGAGAAAAACGGTGGTATGCAAACGTTTGCACGCCCCATGCAGCCCCTCCACTAGTGGTGCTCTTGTCTCTCCTTGTCACTTTTTCAGTTTCTATTTTTGGAGTGGTCGATACATCAGTAGAGAATTTCAGTTCTTTGTGTCACGAACTGACCTGACACTGTTTGCCCAGTGTAGCGTGGTGGATAAACCCAATCGCGGAGTGTACACGAGAGAGTAGGTAAACCACTTCCCCCCTGGAATCCGCGTTCTCACTCACACAAACAGTGAAAGGTAAGAAGAGAAGGGTTTGGTCTGTACTCACGGTAGCGTGGAAGCAGGTTGGAGTTGGTAGTCGGCTTGGGCATTGAGAATCAATGACTGAGCAGTGAGTACCTCCACTTCCTTGTTTATTTACCTTGCGACGCATTTCACTTCCAGATCCTAGTGCACGTCACGTGACTGGTGGGTGTGACACTTTGACGTTCATGTCAAACACGAGTGAGATTGTTCAAATATTGGACAATCAAGTTCTCAACAAGTAATGACCGCCACACACTAACTCTGCACACCCCCAGCCAAATGATATGTTTTGTAGATTTGTTTTTTTTGTTTCCAAGTAAAAATTTGTTTTACAAATTTTCAAAGCACAATTACCATGTTTTTGCTCAATTTAATATATTGGATAATTAAAAAAACAATACTGTTTTTTTGTCTCAGAGGTCTCAGAGGATGTTTTACTCATTAGGCCTTAATCCAACCCAGGATGCGACACTTTCAGAGTGTCGTAAATCATGCAACCCTTCAAACCTCTCAAAGCAGGAGAAGACTGTACAATGGTCCAAAACGTCAATGGAAGAAATGGAAGTTAAGAAGAATCCCTCAGATCTGGAAAGACCAAAAATGCTTGGTCAGGTGTCCACAGCCACAGCCGTCCATAAATAGGAGTCCAGTCCTCTCTCTGGGTGGGTGGAGTGACCCTCCCCCTCCCCCATTACCCATGATATGACAATATAATACAGATCCACGCAAAAGTCACGATGCCTTGATTAAAGAAAATTAGACATGATGACATGCTGAATGGTGCTTAATACGACCAGACACATTAGCTAACAAAAGGCCCATTTGGATTTCAGCCTGATTTTAATGCCACTGTTGTATTTTAGCTTAAGCTGAAAAGACTGTGATGTGGACGGACAGCGTGAGACCCCAGCCTGCTGAGTCCAGAGAGCTTAAAGCCATGGACGAGTCATTATACTTGCAAATAACTGTCATTACCATATGATATCATGACACCTTCTCTGAAGACTGCTAGAGTTAGTTATCACTTGCTTGCTAAAGCCTGCAATTTAGGCCACAAAAAGCAGGCAGAATCATTAATAACCACACCGAAATCAATCGATCTGCTCTTAATTCACACGTTCCTGCACCGTCTGTTAGTCACGGACACGAGAGTAAATTTGCATGTGAATCCGGCTGTACTTTTGCAGATTCTTCAAGTGTGTTGGAGACAGACACACTAACAAAGGCTTCAGCAAGTACAAAAGGTGGTCTTCTCTACATTTTTATGGCATATATTCTTTATTTATTAATATGTCTCTGATAAACCATTCAGAGTATGACTGTGTGAGGGGCTCCCCTTAAATTTACACCCACTGGTGGAACATCCAGTATAGACCCAAACCAGAAAAACCCCATTGATAGATACATACATAGATACATACATACATACATACATACATACATAAATACATAAATACATACCCATAAGTTTTCTGTTCAAATGTTTCATAAATGTTCAGTGAATTTCCAAAAAAGTTGAAGAAAGAAATTGCAAAATTGCATCACTGCTGCGAGTAAATTCCTGAAGATGACGTCACATGTCTGCAGCCGCGGGATAAAAGATGTGACGAAGGGATTCGCTCCTTTATTAGCTCTCGACAGGCCGTCGCCACGCTGTGTCAGTAAACACGAACCGTTGGGAATTTTCATCTGCCGTCAGGTTTACCATCGACAGATGGAGCTGAAACACGTGACTCTCATTCCTGCAGTGTCATCAACTATTCAAAGAGCCCATGCCCACCACCATCTCTGATTTCTCCTTCATCCATGAACCAGCCCATCCACCTCACCCAAGCGTAAACACTCCACTCGTGATATTCAGGCAATATGTTTTTATTTCTTGCTTTTAAATCCAGGTTTTTATGCATAATCTGCATTTTCAAACTATGCATAAAAGAGGTGGATGGGAAACCATACTGTGAGAGCAAAGGGAGATGAAAAATTATAAATAAATCTCTGTTCTCACGAATTAAATCTGTCCAGCAGAAATGTATGGAGATTTGTTTTTAATAAGAGATGAGTTTTCTTCCCGGTGGTCCACTACTTTGCCATCCCTTCTATAAGAGTGTAGCACTGACTGTCATTCCAATACAGCTTTTAAACAGCTTTCAAAGCAGACGGAAGCTCTTTGCAGGAGAACTGTGAACAAATCAACAAGCGGCTAACTAACAAAAGCAACAGCCAAGTGGAAAACTGCAGCTCTCCTCAAGTACCTCCACTGCAACAAGAATCCATGAATGAACTGGAGTGAGAAGGTATTTAATATAGCCAATCTCTCTCTCTCTCTCTCTTTTTATGTATATATATATCTATATATATATATATAGAGAGAGAGAGAGAGAGAGAGAGAGAGAGATAGATAGATAGATAGATAGTTAGATAGATAGAGAGAGAGAGAAAGAGAGAGATAGATAGATAGATAGATAGATAGATAGATAGAGAGAGAGAGAGCGAGAGAGAGAGAGAGAAGGAAGGAAACCAGAATGTATCTACACTGAACAAAAATATAAACGCAACACTTTTGTTTTTGCTCCCATTTTTCATGAGCTGAACTCAAAGATCTGAAA
>JBBPCZ010049625.1:0-12896 GCA_037974445.1 Brycinus macrolepidotus
TTTTACTTGATTACATATTTTGCAGGATATTTGTACTTTTACTTAAGTACTAAGCTTCAGTACTTCCTCCACCACTGCCCGCCCCCAACCTCCTTACAGACTGTAGCAACACTTCAGAGAGAACGGGCGGGGCCAGATTGCTGCATGCTGATATGCTACCTAGTTTATGGACTAGAGAGTGGACTGAGGAGGGATTTCTTTATATTAAAAAGCAAGGACAATTCAGTTTTCGTGACACTGACACTTTAAATTACCCACTTATATTTCTGAACACGTGGTCTAAAGTGAAAGTATGCTTTACCTGTTGAGTAACCAGGGCTCTTTGGCGCAGGCCAGAGCTGACCGCAGTTTAACCGCCTCAGCTGCTACTGTGGCCTTCTTCAACATCCGCCAGCCAAAGTCCCATTCCTCCACCCCTCCAGCAGCGATAGCGTAGCAGTACACAGTGGACCTCAGGTTGGGATGAATCCTAGTAGACAATCACATTACATGGATTTTGGGTTCAGTTTTTATAGGTACTCTGGAATTATGATTTGTGTTTATGTTGTGTAGTGAACCCACACATACCTTCTGGGTTTTTATTGGTTGACAATGCTCAAATAGTAATACATTTGGAAGAAAAGTTTTTTTGGTATCATTTCATCCTGCATGTAACATTTATGCAAAATATTTCCATCTATGTTTTATAATAGTTTCCTTTTGGAAGCATAAAACGCTTTGGCCGTCAGGTTCCTATCACCACCACTCTGTAATTGTGCAGTGCACAATGATGTTTCAACAATATATCACCAACAACGTCCAAAAATAAATAAATAAATAACCAACCAATCAAACAAACAAATAAGGGACTGCTGGTAAATTGCTCTGAAAGTTTAAAGGGGAAAGTTGCTCCGTTGTAGAAGAATTTACAGAGTGGTAGTGATTGGAACCAGACGTCCAAAGCCTCTAAAAGGGTGGACGAATGTTACATGCAGGACAAAATAATACCAAAGAACCTTTATTTTCAGATTTATCACCAAACTGACCATTATCTACATGTAAAAACCCAGAAGGCATGTGTAGGTTCACTGGTGGCTTTGGGTCGTAAATAAAACAATGATATTTGTGTTGGAGATATTGTGATCCCTGGTTCCATTCACCAATACTGTAAAGACTGAGCCACCAATTTTCTATACAATACACGGTGTCACCATTTTAACACTCTGTTTACATATCAACCACTGAATTATGCAGAAAGTTTGAAAATTTGGTGAAATTCCCCTTTAATGCTTAGAGGTGTAATCTTATTGTTTTGCTATACAGTAAAGATTATTTCCTGAATAATTATTTACACAATTAATTACATTCCGTATTAACAGGTTATTGCCACCAATAGTATTGTCCTCAAAGGATTAACTTATTCATTGTTATAAAACTCACTTATTGTTATCGGGTTCCCGCATCCACTGTCTGAACCAGCTTTTGGCGAGATCACGACATCCCTGCAGATCAGTTTTGCACGCTAATGACAGAGCGATGATTTGTGTGAACCTGAGCATGAGGAGATAAAACATCATAGACATGTTTTTTGTACATATAAGCTAGTATGATTGAGACTATGATGAGAAAAATTGGAAAATACAGTAAAACATTACTGGTCATTGTGGCCTGGAGGCACAGTCATCCAGTTCTCAGTAACACTGGCAAAATGGTCAAACAGAGGCTTGACCTGTTTCCTGAGGTAGGCCTACAAAGAAACAGACAACTGTTACATTGGTCTCGCTTGGATCTAATGGAGCCTTCCGAACATCAGAGTGGTCTTTATGATGCCTGCTGGAAATGAGCCCACCTGCATCGCTCCGTAAACCTCACTGCGATCAAACACGAGGAATAACGAGTTGAGACTCCGGAGCGCCGCCTCCCATGGTATATACTCTCTCTCCATCGAGAGATATTTGGTTGTTCTCAGAGCAAGAGTGATGTTAATAATAGACGCCCTGAAAAAACGTAACATGTGTTAGCTTTCAAAGTGCTTTCAGAGAGGATATAATAAATTCATATGCAAATGTCCGCCTTACCTAGCTAGGTTAAAAGCGTCATCCAGAATTTGTGCTCTATTGATCACTGGTATTGACTAAGTAGACAAAACAAGAATAGCTTACTGCTTTGCAAAGTTATTTTCAAAGTTCAGAATTTTCACAATATTAAGTGTACATTTTCACAATATTAAGCAAAACGTTATCACTATTTCAGATGGATTAGTGTTACAAGGAGAGGTTCTGCATTTACATTTATGTGAGCAACATGCAATCGATAAGTGACACACACTGCCAATTCATACTGGATTCAAATCACTCCATAATTTTACTGTCAAACAGTAAAACTACACACTGAAGATTCATACTGGATTAAAATCACTGATCTTGTCTGTAATCACTTAAATTGCAGTTCCTCCACAGGTTAATCTAATTCCACTCCAGATTTCTCTGTAAGAATATCGCTAATTCAGAAATGTTTAAGCAATAATAAAGCACATCAATATTTTATTATTCATGGCATTATTCATGCCCCTATTGCTTTACCTGGTGATTGGATCTCAGCTGATTGAGCAGCCGCTCCCAGTTGTCAGGGTCGTAGTTGACTCTGTAGTATCCGGAAACATTTACGTTGGCCAAAACCCATTCGCCTCTGTTGGCCTTCATAGGTTTGTGCAGAGCTTGGAGAAACAACAAAACAATGAGACATTCAAATGCAGAGATCTGTTGGAACTATATGGCATGATGGGGATAAATGTTGAGCCACAGACTTTAATGAAAAAGTCTGATTGTTGAAATTCTCTCAAATTTAACCGCATGTGTTCTACAGCAGAATATGGCTACGCAATAAAAAAGCTGAAAGAAGTTCTTGTTGAGCACTGCGAGCTGGATGAGTTTTATCAGTGGATGATGCATAATGCAATTTGAATGACTGATTCATATGAGATAAATATTTCTAATTTCTCCAAATTCCCACAGACAGCCTAGACTGGAAGATCATAGCTTGGATGTTCATGTCAGTGTTGCGCCATGGAACACACTTACAACGAATAATAATAAACTATGCAGCAAGTTTAAAGCTGGATATGAAATCACTCTATAATTATTGCTATCATACTTTAAAAACTACACACACTGCAGATTTATACTGGATGAGAAATTACTCCACAAGAAGTACTCTCACACAGGAAGAGATACACACTGCAGATTCACGCTGGATAAAGAAATACTCCACAGTTATTGCTGTCACACTGCAAATATAAATTGTAAAACTAGACACACTGCAGATTCATACTGGATTAAAACCACTCCACAGTCATTATAATTAACTACACAACTGTAAGTAAAACACAATTGCAAATAATTATGCAAGTATTATTATTCCTAAAAATTATACATTATGTCCCCAGATAAAACAAATCCAGCTCAAACAGGGCATTTGTGTTTTCCATGCCCAAGTCTAAAAAAGAGTAATACAGTTAGGCCTGAAGTAATGGAGCAGTCTGGAGTACCTGATTTCTGAAGCAGCCAGAATTGATCTTGTTCTACACCTCTCTTCATCCATTTGATTGGTACAAACCACTCATAACTTGAACACAAAGGGTTGAAACACAAACCATGACAATAACCGCATAACTCTTGTATTAAAGTTTCTACAGTTGGTTCATTTAGTAACAACAGCTGGCGCCTCCTACTTGAATTCAGATGGCCTTTCCACCACGGAGTTTGGCTCCATAAGGAAGTGCTTCTGGCTCACGTTTCCTGTTCGGGTATCGATGGTGACCACTGGGAAGCCCATCTGGAGAATCCAGCGATTCATGATGTCATGAATGCTGTGTGGCAGCTTCAGCTGTGGTGTTTCATCTACTGCCTGGAGAAGACATTATATTCGTTAACTCCTCATGAAGAACAGCAAGGCTGAGTAGAGCAGATCTACCGACTCCCCGAATCCTGCCCTCTGTGGCTACTTACCTTCTGAAGATGATCCCAAAGGTCTGAATACACAGAGTTCCCAAAAGCAAAGCGATTCAGGTACAACTGCAGGAAGGAATGTGGAAAAGATCATAAATTAAAGAGGAAAATCCCCATTGACCCCATAACTTATGAAAAGTAGGATAACAGTAAGGCTTACGCTAAGTCCCTTGGCGAAGACAGGCTCGGTCAGGAATTCGGAGAGCATCCTGAGCACCGCAGCCCCCTGTAATAAAAGGTACATGCAAACTTCCATCTCAAACTGGTCCATAGCGACCTTCACTGTTGCTTAATGAGGTGCAGTTTCAAGGTCTCAGGGTATCGCACTCTGGCTGACTCCTCCATGGCTCTGACTTCTTCAGTTCTACATTTGCTGGTAGCCCAGCCACAGTAAATGCAAGTAGTGTTTAGAACGTAACCCTCCTATTATGTTTGGGATCAACTGAACCCCATTCAACATTTAAATAAATAACTGACTTTTTTTGGCTTCATGTTAAATGACCTTTCCTAATTTAATGGAGACAAACTGGGCAAACACATCAATAACAGGACAATACGTTTTCAATATCCTGTACACATTTTGTATGGATTGGTGTTCTCTGGGATCAATTTGATCCCAGGCTGTTTAGCTGTTTAATAAAACATGTAAGAAATACAGTACTAAAATTTTACACACATTTGTTTTGGATGATATTAAAGGCACCGTAATATGTCATTTTTAAATCTTCAAAAAACTTTCCTCTGCTTTAGGACCATAACCGAACATAATCACACCTGTAGGAGAGTGAGAACCTCATGACATGGGGGGGAGGGAAAACATTTTTTCCTCCAGAACTTTGATATTTCCCGCACCATGGGCGCTTTATTACATTTTTGTTTTATTTAAAGCATGATTTAGGTTCCCAAAGTACCTGACACATAAATATACAGTTCAAACCTTTTCTGGAGGTTTAAATTGTTGGAGTCAAATTGACCCCAAGCATAAAGGATTTGAATGTGAAATTTGAAATTACAATGATAATTTCACCAAAAACAACTCAACTGTCCACAGTTTTCCCTGTTCCCTAAATATAGTAGATTAGCCATGATGAATTGTTTAGTCTGATGATCCCAGGACCTTTTCGCATGAGTGCTGCCTAATACAATTAATTCAGTTTTTTACCAGAGCCAGCTTAACTCCTGTTCTTCCCATGATACCAAAAACATGATGGCAAACACTGGAAGACACTCAAGCTTAAATGTAATACGTTAAAAATTAAACAACAACTAAAGAGTAACATTCTGTTTTGTTCTACAGTAAAAGGTTTTAGTGCAGTAATTATTCCTACTGAGTGCTTATCGGCTGGGTGTCACTCACTGAATGCACACTGTTAGAAAGTCCTATAAACGCAAATTATGACAGCAGTGTTGAAATATTTCCCATTGCAGCCTGTTCGCTCCCATTCTGTGACAGCAGGTCTGCATCAAAACCCCAGCCTGTTATCCTGTCCTAATTTTCTGGTGACATAAATCACCAATATTTAAGCATTTGATTCACAATTCAACCCTGATTTATTTTATTTGTTCTCTATTTGGTAGAAATGGTAGAAACACTCAAAGCTGTGCGTTATCATTAATAACATTGCAGCTGTGATGATCGGTGACCAAATTACTTAATTAAACAATTTACAGCTCTACACTAAATCTTCATAGGAACCCATTCATTTTGGAGTGCCCTCTAGTGTATGTTTAGACTGGTAATTCTCCTTACTCTAAATTCTCTGTTTATACCTCACCAATTAACAATGTGCAAATATTCTGGCCTAAATCATCTCACGCTTTCCTCAAAGGGGTAAAGTAATCTTCAAAACGTTTCTGGTTTCTGGAACTATATGGCACACTGTTCTAAAAGCAGACAAAGGTCCATCACATAGCTAAAAGCACTACTAGCTGTCATCTTGTCATCATTTGTACCAGTACGTGTCTATTTTTATGATGACTGAGGTATGCAGTTTGCACCATGCTAATTAGTGTTTTTAATGCTTCCTTCATTACATGTTAGCTACATTAGCCTCGTAGCTCCAGCGCAAAATTCTGACACTTGTCTGATTGACTGAATTAGGAGTAAGGAGGAGTTTTTTCACACAAACACTACTTTAACTTTTTAGATGTTACACATCCAACAATTTAGCTTCACCAAAAAATAGCTGCAGTAAACTAGTGCCGTACCTTGCTGTAAGATATGGTGTTGAACATTTGACTGATTTCCGCTGGCTTGTTGACCTCCTCCTCTCTGCAAGACAGTGGATGGGAGGAGACCAGGCTATCTACAGCAAACGCACGATAAATGTCATACAGTATGATCTGGTCTTTCTGTGGAAATAAAAAAAAAACTCAGTCATTTCCAGAAGTGAAGTCCACTGACGGTGAAAAAAAATACTCGAAGCTTAACCAGTGATAACAAAAGCATGTTATAATTTTATATTAGTTATTTCTCAGTTGTCGTTTAAAACAATCAGAAACAATTGTTTTTGTAGATTCTAAATCTTCAGTTCATGTGTTTGAAAGTAGAAAAGGAAGTATTTTATTATTATTTCAGTTTGATAAAAATGGATTTCCCACTTTATTGCAATGCCGTCTTTGTGAGCTCACTGGATTTAGTGTCTGGCATAAAACCCACAATGTGAGCACAACATGCAGGAGAACTTTATAGTGTAGTGGAGAACAGCCACAGCCTTGCTAGCTGGTTTAGCTAGAATTTGACATTTCACGCACATGCATGTAATCATACATTCACCCACCCTGTAGTACACTAACAATACTGTTGCTTTATGTTCATAAGATCACATGAATTGCTATTCCATTAGAACTGTTAGGCTCTAAAAGAGATCACAATATTATGTTTGGGCATCCGTGGTCAGATTATGTGTAAGTAGAAGTAATTACTGGCGGATAAATTAATGCAAATTTTAATGCACAAACACAGTTTATTTGCTGAATTTAGCACAATGGGGGAATAAAGTTTGTGGGTTTTTTACAGTTCATTAAACAAAAAAAATGAAACACAAAAAGTCAAATTAACAGCAATTGTGCTCAAATACGCATAAAAATGCCAGATTAAGTGTGTTCTCAAGGGTGTCCAAGCCTTTGCATGTAATTATATTTATCCAAAAATGACTAGTATTTATTTCTAGTGTTACTCTAATAATGTAATAGAAAAGAATAGTTAATATTCCATATGCTCCGATGTTTGTCAGACACTGCAGTATTAACTAAGGGTAGAAAATGAAGATATTTAGAAGTCCCATCAAACAGAAGAAAACCTGCAGTCGAATTGAGCATCAGCACTGCAGAGGCGAGTGAGCTGGCAGCCAGCCAAGACTGGAGCAGAGGGACCTCTGATCATGCAGGGTCTTCCAGATACTGTGCAATTCATTACGGAACTAACGGTGTAATTATCATCTGATTACATCAACATGTTGAACGGGTTCAATCAGTTTGTCACAAATGGAGAGAGAAACTGTCCCATTAGGACTTCTTACAATGTTCCAGCTTGGCTCTGCGTAGTCTGCACCAAGATACTCCACGTATGATGCGAAGCCCTCGTTCAGCCACAGATCGTTCCACCACTTCAGAGTCACCAGGTTTCCAAACCACTGGAGGCCAGAAACCACATCGACCGCAGAGTTACGACAAGCAAAAATAATAACAGTGACTTTCAAAAGCTGGATTGTTACGCACCATATGAGCAAGCTCATGAGAAACAACGGTCACAATTCTCTGCTTGTTGCTGTTGGCAGAGGTTTTGGGATCGTAGAGCAGGGCCGTCTCTCTGTATGTGACAAGGCCCCAGTTTTCCATGGCTCCAGCATGAAAGTCAGGCAGTGCAATCTGGTCTACAAAAGAAGGCACAGAAAGGCTTGGTTCAGAGTATCAACTTACTGAAATGAGAAGAAAAAAAAACTTTTTGTGTGTAATGTACCTGACTTAGGGAGTGGATAGGTAGTGTTGTAATACTTCTCAAAGAACTCCAGTATTGGCTGGGTGATGCTGAGGGCGTAGGCCCCTTGCCCGTCCAAGATCGCTTTTTTCCGCGCCCATATACGCACCTTCCAGAAAGGAAATTATAAGAGGAACAGCCCAAAATTATATTTACACAAATTTCCCCTAATCCCAAACATACTCAGTTTGCCCAGATGTGTTTGGTGTCCAAATTGTGCTTCTTTAGTTTTGCCCCAAAGCTATGAGGCTAATGTAGCAGCCAGTTCAAGATACATTCCACCGCTTTTTTTCCAAATTTCCCCATAATTAAATAGTTACGCTGTAACCAAGGTCATTCACAGTGGTTTGATGTGAAATGTCCCATTCTAGAGAGACTTGCCAGGTCACAATTGTTCCCAGTGGTGATGAATGGAACCAGACGTCCGAAGAGTTTAAGGCCTCTAAAAGCTTCCTCATAGGATGTTATTAAATGAACTGGTTACAAATATTGTTGCCTGGTGCCTGAGTTTTGAGAAGGTTTTGGTTGAAAACAGAAATATTAAAATATGTTCATAGCTCCGAGGTATATGCAGGACATTGGAGTCAAAATAGTCCCAGACGAAAACTTATGTTTTTAAAATTTACCACTTATTTAACATCATCAACATACAAAAAAGCACACAGGAGACATGTGCAGGTTCACTGGCAGTTTTGAACCCTAAATAAAATAAATACAGTTGTAGACTTTGGTGGCATTAGCTTTGTAACTCTGAATGTTTGTATATAGTGCTGATGATGGTGATCTAGTGAGTAATAATAAATCATAAAAATAAGTTTTCTTTGGGGACTATTTTGCCTCATATCACCCTCCATGTACCTCTCTGCTATAAATGCATTATAAAATATACATTTTAGACCAAAACTGTCTTAAATCTGTGGTAAAAAATGTCTCAGGCATCAAAGAATGTATTCATAACCATATGGAATAACTATTTATGCTGGAGCTTTTAGAGGCCTTAATTACATCCACTGTGAACTAGTCTGACCTGCCAAGTATTTCTATACCAGAACATTTTTCATCAAACTATGTGAATGACTTTGTTTGCATCTTAACTATTAAATTATGGAAGAATTTGGAAAAAGTAATGGAATTTATCTTTACCTGGCATCTACGTTAGCATCATAGCTTTGGGGCAAAACTTACATTAACTACATTTGAGATAAGGGGAAATTTAAGTAACATGAGTTTTTGTAATAGCCCAATTCATTCATTCATGATCAAAAAAATTACCGTGACATGCTTGTCTTTTTGTTTGCTGATGAAGTTGAAGTCACTGACGATGAACGCAACAAGATATGTGGACATCTTCTTTGTGGGTTCAAATATAGTCTTAATAACCTCAGTTCCATCTATTAGAAGGTTTTCTGTACCTACAAGAGGGAAAATATCAGCCAAGCTTCATAAGTGACCAAATGCAAGTATTTTCGGGAAGTTGTGAGTAATTTAATTTCACGGATTTGCTCACTTATCTCTCTGCTGTTGGAGACTGCAATTGTTCCAGGCTCATGGATGAGAGTGATGTAAAATACAGCCTTCATGGCTGGTTCGTCGAAGCAGGGGAAAGCCTTTCTGGCGGAGGTGGCTTGCATTTGAGTGATGGCAAGAACCCTGGAGAACAGACAAATCACGTGTGAGCTTGCTGTATGTGGTACCCATTGGCAGTCCTGTAGGGCTGTAGTCTAGCAGAATTACAGTGCATCTCCAAAACTTAGAATCTGGAGTCTGGAGCTTGATACCCAGGACAACAATCTGCTAATGGAAGTGGATTGTCAAAGAAAGGCTACATACCTATTAATATCAATCTCGTATAAATGTATTTAAATTAAGACTACTGCTCAGACCACATCTCAGAGCTGTCTGGGCATGGACCTGATCATGAGAACCCATGATTGACAGCCCTCCTTCCGCCACTCCCATTATGCAACAAAACAGCTTATCCAAAAACTCACTTTTTTACCCCATCCTCTTCGTATTCGCTCCTGTAGAATCCCTCCAGGTCATCTGCTAGCTCTCCTCTGAAGTCTGTATAAAGCCAGTAGGCTTTGCCCAGCTTGAGTGTCCCCTTCAGCTGAACCACCAAGTATTGGGTTTCCACCTGGAACCAAGTTTTCTTTATGGCTGGAGCCGTTGCGCCTTCCAAGCCTGTTAGCTTTGCATGGTGTCCGTCGAAGAGAGTCAAGTTGAGCTTGTGGCAGTGAATTAAAATCAGATCTGTCTCTTTCTCACACGTGAAAGCTACTCCGGATTGGCCGGTGAAAGTATACATGCCCTGGGAGTCCATGGTGAGCCTGGGCCACAGAGTTATATTGTAAAACTGCGGCTTTAAAGTGCCGGGGAGTCTATATTTGTCCCAGGGTTCATTTGAAGGTGGCGCCGTGGGCGGCCCAGACAACACTGCTTCATCATTAGGCCGAAGAGCCTTCTTGGCCTTCTCTTTGGAGTAAACTATGGATAATGCTACGATGGTGGCCAACGCTACAACAGCCAGTGCAGCTGCTGCTATGGCCAGGTGCTTCCTGATGTAGAACCCTTTTCCCATGACTGGACAAAGCTGAAGAAGTGTGGGACCTTTTCAGGTAGGGCTTGTCTCCACCTCTCTGTGTCAGTAAGAAGGTTCTAACGCAGCATGGCTTGCAAGAAAGAAGTTGAACAAAGTTAGCATCCAAACTCTCCACCTAAAACTTTTGCAAGGCAAATGTTATGCTTTGTCTGGATCCAAGCAACCCTAAGCCTAACTGTCATCAGACCTCAAAGCTAAATAACTATGATAAACCACCTCCTGACAAGCACCTTTAAGTAACAGTGAGTCATTCCACTCCACTCTTCACTGCCCGTGACACTGTACAGTAGATGCTGTGTCATCCAGGGTAAGCTTCAGTGAGCATTTCCTTCAGCGGGCCAACTCTAGAGAATCCAACATTATATTAAAATCATCTTGAATTGGAAATCATAACTGCAACGTGCAATTGCAAGTTTAGTAGTGTCCATGTTATTGTAGTCAGTGTAGTGGCTGGTGGCAATCAGCAAACCTTGGGGAAAACAGGAATGATAAAATAAAAGGGAATCACTAAAAACTAAGCAGTGTAAAAGGGCTAAGAAGTGTAGCTGGGATCGTGTAGTGGATAATACCTCTCGGCCAAGCACCTAATGCATCACCAATAAGAGTCCCTGGGAAAGATTCCTAAGGCTTCATTCTCCTACATCTGCAACATGGTTGAAATATAGTGCTCCTGCACTGGAGAACACTTCTGTACACCTAAGTACACCTTAGATCATCTTCTTCCACTCACCTGACTGTCCCCTCTGATTGTCTTACTACTATGAGGAGCAGAGCTTTCAGTCGCTCTGCTCCCCAGCTTTGGAACTCATTACCACCTGACCTCAAAAACATCAGTTCCCTCCTACTTTTTAAAATCCAAACTCAAAACCCATCTGTTTAAGCTGGCATATTGTCTTTAAATTATTTGCATTTTCCAATTTTACCCTGGTTTTAATACTTGTTTATTTCTGCTTTTGTTCTTTATTGTTGTTTCATCTACTTGCACTTCTTGTACGGTGTCCTTGGGTGTTAGAAAGGCGCCTGTAAAAATAAAATGTATTATTTACTTCCGTAAAGCTCTTCATTAAGGTGGTGAAGTCTTGTTCATGTGGTTTAGGATAAAGTATGACATACTGTGAGCTATGAAAATGAACAAAATCGCACTGCATAGACTACAAGCAGTCTTTTTAGACATGCAGTGCCTACATCCACAGGTCTGTGCCACCTTAATGAAGAGCTGAACGCAGTGTGAGTGGTTTGAGAGAAGTTTTTGGGATGTATTCATGAAACAGATTTGGGTGACTATGTTTTTAGCAACATTGGCCTCATAGCTCCAGTTCTAAACTAAAGCAAAATTTGGGCTCCAAACGAGTCTTGGCTGACAAGTAGAACACTGTGGGGTTTTTTAGACAAACTATTTCTTTGTTTGTGTTTTGTGTGTGTTGTGTTTTCAGGTCATAAAGAGCTCTTGAACCACTTTGGACAGGACAAGCTACATGAAATAAGAAGTTAAAAACACGTTGATTTCAGGTTGGTTTTCAGACCACGCTTATGATAACATGCCTTGACCCACTGTGGTTCCACACTAATAATACACCGAAGGCCACGTTATTTGGTGTAATATCAGAGAGATGCTAACGCTGACCAGCGGTTCAAGAAAATTACAGCTTTTTTAGCATTATGTTAAAGTCACCTCAACCAGAGGTCCGCACACACTCCTCATTCTTAGATTAAAAAGTAAGTAGCAATGCAATTAAATCTTATATTTAATCAATCTATTATTTCTCATTTTAAAACTGTTGTCTCATCATTTAACTTGACAATTTAGGTGATTATGTATATGATTTAACTTGGGTTTTTTTTTCTTTTTTTTTTTTTCCAAACCCCCTTTACCCATTAGAGTTCAAAGTAAAGTGGCCCCTTATAGTCACACGTGAACACACCACAGCACACAAAGTGAACAATGTGAAATTCTTTCTCTGCATTTAACCCATTCAGCAAGTGAAGCAGGGGGCTGCCACCAACGGGGGCACCCAGGGAGCAATGTGTGGGGACGGTAGCTTGTTCAAGGGTACCTCAGTGGTGCCACTAGCAGTCCTGGGATTTAAATCCACAACCTTCTGATCACAGGGGCAACTCCCTTACCACCAGACCACCAGCTGCCAGTCTGTTATGAATGTACCTTTAAGACTGATGCACGTAAATGAGTTCTGTTCTAATTGGGTGCCCTGTATTGCACCAAAAGCAGTCTTAATTAAAACACTCTCTATAAGTTACAGGCATTTCTTTTTTATATAAAAATGACTTAAATTAGTAAGAAATATATACAAATATGATGAGCAATCTAATA